>VXBU01009396.1:2423946-2442728 GCA_013400315.1 Bombycilla garrulus | reverse complement strand
TTTTTTTGTTTGTTTTTTTTTTTTCCCTGTGTTTTTGTTTGTTTGTTTGGGGTTTTTTATTGATTTTGTTTGGTTTGGTTTTTTGTTTGGTTTTTTTTGTTGGTGTTCTCACTTTGGGTTGGTATTTTTGTTTGTTTTGTTTTGTTGGGCTTTTTTGCTATCCTTGCTCAGTCACCAGTGAATAGGCAGGAAGATGTATTGAGAGACATGAACAAGAAGACCAGAAATTTCTAGGTTTCTGAAGACCATTCCTTAGGGACCTGATGTTGGAATTGCAGGCTGCAGTTGCTTCTGTTGTTGTTTCTTTTTAGAGACAGAAAATGTTTGCTCCTGGAAATTCTTGACACTGATATTAAAGTCATTAAAACAGCTTTTTTATAAAATCCAGTGTATTCTGAAGAATATATCCCAAGTATGGTGTTTGGCAAGCTTTTTTTTGGGTTGTTTTTTTTATTTTTCCCTCTTTAAAATGCTTGTTTCTTTTTCATTATCATACGCAGAAAGTTTGTCATGTGTTATGAGAAAGCTGAAAAAACTTATAGAAAAGACTAGTATTCTTTTGGGTATATTTCTATCATGGGGGAAAAAGGCATAGTAAGAACAATGATAATAAGACCACTTAGAAGAAAATTATACTCCTGGAATGCATTTGCAAAGAAAAAAGTCCAGAGATATTTTTCTAAGTTTAGCATTAGCACACAGGAATTTATGACCAAGAGTTGAGCAAGAAACACGAGGATGTGCCATATTACTGCAGTTTTAACACAGAAGAATTTTTTATATTTTCTTATTTAAGAGTGTTCTGGTTTTTGTTTCATGGCAAATTGTTTTCCTGAAGACACAATCTGTACCAATACTAACCCTAGGATTTGATTTTAAAATTATGCCTTTTTTCAGGTATTAATTTAATTTTTTTATGCATTTAGTGGACAAGAGTAAGTCATTTCAAGGCAAGATTTTCAACTGTTGATGCTTGCCTTATAGTTTATTAAAAGACAATATCGCTGTTGCTCAAAATCTCCAGGCACTGAGTGGTGCCTTTGATACCTCAGTGCAAGCTGACATTTTGATGCTATGTGTTAAGTCTAGGTCTCCTTCTGGGAAGAACACTAAGATACAAGAAATACAGTCTGACAGTGGAAATGAATAGTTATATAAAGATATCTCACAAAGCTGTGAAGAAAACCTGTCATATACTTGGCTAGTCTAATGGCAGAGCTATTAGAAAATAACTGCTCTAAATCGTGTACATTGGCCAGTTAGGCTGTCCAGAGGCATCCTTATATACAAAGGAATTCCAAATGAATATGGCTACGATCTTTCTGCTGCAAACAAAGTCCTTGAACCAGTTCTCTTGTCCAGCTGGAGAGGAATTTGTAATTATGTGCCACATAAGTAGGCACACATATTGATTTTGGGAATCTGCCTCCCATTAGCAGGTGTTTAATATTCCAAATGTATTTGCTCAGGTATCCACAGGCAGGAAAACTTCTGCTGTTACTCTCTAAGAAAGGAAATTCACATCCATAGGTTAGCAATGGAAAGTAAACTGAATTACAGATGCTGAAAAGGAAGTGTTAAAGCTATCTGTGGCTTCTGAAGATCTAAAAAACATGACTTATGTCATGTGGCTGAGGAAGTTCACTTCATTTAGTCTTGAGGAGGCTCAGGAAGATCTTCTCTACATCATTCTCTACAACTCCCTGGGAGGAGGCTGTAGTGATGTGGGGACTGGTCATTGATGGGCCTGTGCTGACAGGAGCTGAGGAATTCTCTTTAAGCAGGCACAGGGAAAATTCAGATTAGATATTAGAAAACCTTTTCATTGTTAGGGTAGTCAGGCATTGGAATGGGTTGCCAAGGAAGGTGGTGGAGTCACCATTCCTGAAGGTGTTTTGAGAGGCATCTGTCTCTGGTACTGGGTGATGTGGTTTAGAGGTTACAGTGGTAATGCTGGGTCAAACTGCATAGTCTTGTAGCTCTCTTCTAGCCTTGATGATCCTATGACTTTGATTCCATTCCCAGTCTTATTAATTAAAAAAAAAATAAATTGTGTCTTCTAGGACAAAGAAAATCACAGCAAATTACAGAGCTGGTCCCTGGCGATGTAATCTGAGAGCTACTCTGATCTAGGCAGACCACTGGTGGAACAAAGGCAGACAACAGGGAGGCTGTGGCTTAGTGTTACATAGACTGAGCTTTTCTACTCTGCCTCTCCCCAGGGCAGCATAGCGTGTTATATCAAGGACATTTTAAATTTACAGTGTTAGGTACTAGATTGACAGTGCCAGGTAATCTACTGGGGCATAGGAATGGGTGTTCTTTATCCAGATTCCAGCAGAGGAATAATGCAAACTGTATCAAGGACTATAATCTATGCTGTATGAACCATGATTCAGTAGCTGAAACAGGCTATACAGTTGCTGAAAATTGGGAAAAAAAGGAGAAACCAACCACCAGAAATGCAATTTAATATTTACTGTGTCATAGCATATTGCTTCACTATTACATCATAAATCTGCAGTTTAGAACCAATCTGCAAAATACTTCTCAGAAGAGCAAAGGGGAGAACATAACCTTAAGGTTACTTAAATTTGAGGCCCAAATCAGTAATTGATAATCACTGCATTTGCATTAGTACTTGGGTGGAAAATAGTTACAATCCATCCTTTGCATACACTAATTATTTTAAATAACATTATTCATGAGAAAAATCTCTGGACTTGCAAATAAATTAGCTACAGATAAAATCTTTTGGTGTCTGTGATTTGTTTCATGGTGTCTTCTTTGAGTCGTCAGTGGCTCATTTAGTTGTTTTTTTCCTAGGTTTTACCTGACAATACAGGTCAAACACCAAGATTAGTTTTAATTATGTGTGTTCCATACCATTTTGTATACTGACTAGGCACAAGGTAATTGCAGGCATGAATTAATGAAGAGAGGAGATGATTGTAACAGAGGACAAGTTTGCAGTAAGCTAGATAAATGCGGAGAATAGGTATTTGTTCTTATTTCTATGTTAAGAATAAAAGATGTCTTCTGCACCCACCCACCCAGCTGATCCAGTCTCTGTTTGCTGAGATCCTCCACATCATACCTGAAATTCATTCTATGTTAATCATGTCAGTTGAGGTTTCTTACAAGTTTGATTTTTGTGAAAAGTGGATAAAACGTTATAGGTGACTTTCCACTGTCAGGCAGAGGTTTCAACAGAAAAAGCTCCATTCATCTGTGTTCATTCCCAAATCTCCTCAAGTAACTCTATTTGTAAGCTTTTCTTTAAGTGCAAGTCAACTGTGTGTGAAATCCTCTATAATATTGACAGCTATGACTTAGAGCTAAATAAGTAAGTGTAGTATTGTGCATCTTCTCCATTTGCTAACGTGGCAGAGATCTTCTGCAACACCCAGAGAGGTTATTACCATGCAAACAATCTTCTGCTCATCTTGAAGCAGATGGATCCTGTCTTATTTAAATTGCCTCGCTTTCTGCAAATGACAGAGCCTTCATGTTTCCACATGTTGGATTGCTCCCGAAGGAAGAAGGCAAACAGATTCTGTTGCTGTTGATGCTGGCACTGCTTCTGTTCCCCTTTGCATGGAATATAATAGCAGATATGTTGTACTTGGAAGTATCAGGACCTGTCCCCCATACCCCCCTTTAAAAAAGGAAGTGGTGTTTAGAAGACAGTAACAAGTTCTAAAGTATAGCAATTAACTTTGTTTTAGAAAGTTGAAAGTGGTGGATTTGCTTTACTAATGCGAGGAGGTGTTGTTAGGGAAACAGAAAATATTCTGGCACATCAATAGTGTTATCAGGAATTTGTGTCCTTTCTGCACATGGGATAAGACATAATCTGCAGACAGAGGATTTATGTAAGGAGGTAAGCCAGGAGTTTTCAAGAACAGGTCACACAAACATCTGCTTGGAGTGTCCTTGCTATGCACTTCATCTTGCCTCAAAGAAGATGAACTAGGTAATCCCATAGGATGCCTTTGAACCCAGCACATCTTTGATTTTCACATCGATAGGTACTTCCCAGGAAACAGTTTCTTGTTTGGAAGAATAGCTTAATAAAACACAAAGGGAGGCATTACACCCTAAATCATAGATATATTTGAAGGATGGACTGTTTTTCTGGAAAAGATTTTTGGAAGGTCTCCAGTTCTTTACTTTTGCCCATCACAGTACTGCTCTAATTTGGACAACTTGTTTTTGATATCATTTTTTCCTGAGTGCTATGTGAACCTTAATCCAGGTGTTATCTCAGCCATGTGAGTGGTTGCTACGTAAAAAAGAACAGCCTATTTATTTATAAGTACAAGGTGACAATGTCTTTTGGGACAGTCATAAATATTATCTTCTAAAGATCAGCAACAGTCTTGTTTGGTATACAAGTATTCTGTTTTGTTTCAGAAAGTTGCACTTTCATAAAAGTTGGGAATTGATTTTAATAGTGCTGGGAACATTTTTTTGTTTGCTTTCAATCTCCTGAAATGAATGGAGCTGTAACTCAGACTTGTTCCTCATGTTGTAGGTCTATTATTTACTCATGCAAGCTGGAAACAGAATATTGTCTTGAGTCTGACACCATTTTCTTTTAGATAAGGACCAAAAGAAGTCTCTTGTTTGTGAATCTTTAGGAAGATAGCATTTCATTATGTTTTATTTTGGTCATCATTTTATTATCTTTTCAGTAACTCTACAGCTTTGACAGAAGTCAGGAGTTCTGATAATTATTCCACTGTAACCTAAAAATATCAGTATTTTCAGATAGTTAGCTTCAACCTTTGTTTCAGAAGAGCAGTGCAACTGTGCTGGGAATTTTCCAGTCTCTCTATCATCCTTGTGTTTGGGTTGGCTCATTTGGAGGCCAACTTGGTGAACTTTGCAGTTTTTCGGAGGATAATGGATTTTCTTTTAATTACTCTATTGAGGAACTGAGCTCTTCATCTGAAACTCCTTTTTGTTCTCTTGGGATTTTTTTTTTTTTGGTGGGTGTGTGTTTGTTTTGGTGGTTTTTGATTGGTTTTGTTTTGGGGTTGTTTGGGTTTTTCTATGTTTTAATTACTTTCCATTCCTGATGGAGATTCATGGATGCTAGGTCCACTACACAGCAGCTGGTCCTGAAAAGCATTGCTACATTTCTAATTGGCACAACTGATGTAGCCTAATACAAAGAAACTGTCCTTGGAGGTTTTACCTCTGCCCAAGCTCTGCTCAAAAGAAAAACAGGGTTAAAGTTAAGTATTATTGAAGCCACCTGTATCTTTTCTACGTTTCAGGCCATTTGTAAGCAGCCTGTAAGGAATGATTTCAGCAAACAGTGATTAGACTCTCCCAGCTGTCTTGCCATCAGTGTGCAAGAGGAATGGTAATGCAAGAGGATGCAAAGGCCACTGTAATTAAAGTATTCAGGTGTAATCTTTGTCAGTTTTCTTAGCCAGATTTATTGATGTTTACAGAAAGGAGATTAAGACTATATAAAGCATGACACAGTCAGCAACGGAAGAGTTCATGTGGGGTCATAAAAATAAGTTGTGGTACCTGGATTTCTCAAAACTTATCAATGGTCAAGCTTAGCAATGAAACCTGAATTTCTTTATCTTCTTTGTACTTGCTGTTGTCAGCATCCTTTGTGGCCCATCCTTTGGAAACACCTCTTCCTGCAGAGGTGGTGTATGTTAATAGTTAAAAGCCATGCTAGCAAATAGAAAAAGTTAGGTTCCATTTCCACCTGCTCTGTAAAGGCAATGCATATCCTGGTAGATCACATCATTCTCTTCTCAAACTAAAGCTTTCCATGGTATGTTATCTTGTCTCTGTCTGAAATAATTAATTGTCTCTTGGAATTATGATTTGTATTGTGATAGTCCATTCTTTCCCCTAATTTTTGTAATTATTAAATTCTTAAAAAATAGTTTTATCACTGAGCTGAGACTCCCAAATGCATAATTTCATCAGTGCTGTGACAAGGGATAATAAAGCCAAAGCCTCAAGCCTATATTCTCTCAGATATGGCACTACTCCAGAATATGCAAGATTTAGACTGGTGTTACTGAGGTGAGAGGTTGAATATAATTTGTGTGTTGGGTTTCTCCTTATGCATCTCACCATCTGCTTGCAGTTTCATTTTCCCCCCTCGTACTTGGTACTCTGCCTCTGAGAAGCATTTAAAGATGGTGCTCCTGTCTTCCCTCATTAACATCTCAGGGGCTGCAACTGCCAGGATGAAACAGGCGTTGTGTGTGGTTCACCGGAAGCAGTGATGAGTGAGAGGGCAGGCACCCAGAGCCTTGAGGATGTGCCTTGGCACACTGTCACTGCGGGTGCCATCTCGTGGCTGCACAAGCTTGTCATGGTTGCATGTTTGTCTCTACCCTGGAATAGTGCCTGCCTTTGGAAGGAAGTTTTCCTAACTTGATTGTTGCTATGAAAATCGTGGGTTCTGGAGGGCCTTGTTACACTTTTTCTTTCCATATGTATTTCATACAATGTTTGTACCCAAGTGCTACTAGAACAATTAGGTTAATGCTTTCTCTTTTCATACGTTGATGGCTTGTCAATGCTTTATCTGAAACAGATGATATCCTCACTCTATACCTTTTTTCTAATGACAGACTGTAGCATCAAAAGCTTTTTTTCCCTCTCCTTGTCCATTTCATATATTCCTGGCTTTGTCAGTTGCAGCTTCTTTAGAAAGTTTGGACTGATTTGGTTTGAGCTTCTTTTTAAACTGTTCTCCTTATGCTTTAGATTTGCCAAAAGCAAGTTAACGACTTGGAAACTTTGTGGTAAAATGGTCAGAATCCTACTACTCTTTGCCTTATATGTGCTTTGTGACCCACTAAGGATTTTATCCTTTGTTTTTATACTGCATGACTGTTGTCAGTTTATATCTCTGTGAGGCTCCACTGACACTTTAAGCCTGAGTCATAGCTGGAATCCCTGACTTCTCTGTGTTCTCTGGGGCTCTGTTTGAGTCATACAGTAAAGACTTTGTTCCACTAGTAACACAGCTTTAGAAACAGAGAGCACTGCTGGCCTGGAAATGGCAGGAGGTTTTTTTCCTTAAAGGAATTGGTTTTGCCCTTGATTGCCTCATAGTAAAAGCAAAGTTTGTTTAAAACTATTTGGTTTGGCAGAAGGTTTTATTTTGAAGTTAACAATTCTTTTGTTGAATTTTTAAAAATTATGAAATTCATTTGCCAGCAGAAAAAATATTCAGACTAATGCAGAAGTGTCATCCTTTTCTTCTGAATAAGGGTAAAAATAGATCTATATTAATACATACTGTTTACAAGTAATTTTGGTTTTATAGCATGTAAATAAACTAACAGGCAGATGAGCTTAGTTTTCTCAAATAGTCATCAATGTTTCAGAGGGATACATGAATAAATTATGCCTAATTTATATAATATTTGTGTTTATTAAGCATGTTACTTAATATTAAACATCAGAACTAAGTAATTTTAAATAACCATCTGTTTTCCTACATTAAATCACAGTATTGTTTCTATAACTAATGCTGTTCCGTTAGTCTCCAAGGCAAGATAATAAAACACAAAAATGAATATAACTACATAGGAATCCATCACCAAAGGAAAACAAAATGCTAATGATTGTTGGGGAAATAGGCAATTAATGAGTATTGTAAATGAGAGGCTATTCAGCCTTTCAAAGGCTGAACAAACAAAAATTTAAGAATATACAAATATTGAGGTAAGCTTGTCCCTGTTTGTAGATTATGTCTGTAATGCCAAATATTTCCTGTGTGGCTTTTAAATGATATATAAATGATGTTCATTTCCCTGACAGGTTGTAAATTATCCTGCATAAAGAATCACAGAATTATTTAGGTTGGAAAAGACTTCTCTGAGATCTTTGAGTCCAACCATTAACCCAGCTCTGCCAAGTCCTCCACTAAACTGTGTCCTGAAGTGCCACATCCACATGTCTTTTAAATGTCTTCCAGGATTGTGGCCACTTCTGAGCTTGACTGTTTTATTTATATTTATCTTGCATGCTTTCTTTCCTGTTAAGTAGTTTAATTTTATTAATTTGTAAAGTTTTTGAATGTGCTGGGTTATAGTCAAGATCCTCTTTACTCAAAATACCTATGGACAGTCTCTGGGAGCAGAAAAGACATTGACATTGGAAGACTACACTGACAAGATCTCATTCCCTGCATGCCCTTTGTTCATTTCACTTGCCAATTTCACTTCTCCATGCAACCAGTATTAAGCAGTATGTCAAGGAAACCTTTAATGTGTATAAGTAATCCCTGTTTTTTTAATTTTTTTTAAAGATGAAAACCATCTTTATATCTTGGCTATAATCTAATTTATGTTAATGTGTACAAAGCAGTTCAGTACCATTGCTAGAATTGTATTGAAGGCACACACCTCACTTGTAAAAATACACAGCACAAGAAGTTCCAAAAACCTTAAGATTTTTGAAAAAGAACACAAAACTTAAGCTTTTTGACAACATTGCTGTGAACTTATTCTGTGGGAGGAGAGTTATTTCTCACTCTACTTAAGCAAACAGAATTTTACCCCATACCATTTCTTTCCTGAGCAGAAGAAGGAGGAGGTACTTTAGTCGGAAAAAAAACAAATTTAGAATTGGAAATTGTTATATTAATTAGCATAATGGATTGCAACAGGTAAATCCTAGCTTGTAACACCTTAAAGACTTGTAACTTTTTTAACAAGTCTCTTCAACTACATCCTCAGGCTGGGAAAGTCATTGGATTTCTCTCCATCCCCTATTGATAAACCCATAAGATAACAAGGTAAAGCTGAAAAGACCTGTCAGCTCATATTGTTCATCTCTTCACACATTCAATGCTCCCCCTTACTCTCTGCATTTTTAGCACTTTGCGAAGGCCAAGATTCACTGTCTGACTGAGCTCTGTTGAAAAAATATTGTGGAATCTAAAACATACAATTAGTTGTATGGCTGTGGTGCATAGTGTCAAGGGCTTGATTCTGTCTCTAGTTTAACAATGAACCCCCTCTTTGAGGTGGTTTTTTAATCAGTCTTCATGCAAGGAGAGCCAGATCAATGCAAATGTATCGCTTTTTAAAATAACATCAAACTGTATATAATTCCATCTTGTTATATTTATTCATTCCAGAAGTTGGTTTGAATGTGCTATCAGTAGGCAAGTGCTTCATGGTCTTAGGTCTTCTCTTTACCTCTTGTTTCTCGAGGTTTTGTTTGTTTGTTTGTTTTTCTCTTGCAGATGGATTTAAAATAAAAAATCAGTTGCAATTTTATTGATTATATACTAGAAGAATCCTGTGAGAATTACCAGCTCATTTTTGCTTTTTAGTCAGGTTTCAGGACACATTTTTCCTCATTATTCTGAGCAGCCAAAATCAGCAAGTGTTGTCATTGTTGCCATCATTATCATTATTATTTCACAGTAAAGATCACATTGAATAGCAGAATAAAAGGTCAACTACTTCATTTCCTCTACAGTTATGCTCCAAGTGCTTCCATAATTTTCCTTCTCAACAAAGTGGGTGTTGGTTTGAAACCTCCATGCTTTGCAGGTCATTCTGCATAAACATTAATCTTTGTTTTAGAAGAATGCTATTTTATGTCTTGAGGCTTTTACAGTAAGTTTAAATAAATAAACATTGCAAAATGCTTTTACATTGCCTGTATTTGCAATAAAAAGTCAGATCTGGTAGGAGATGACCCACATAAATACGCAGATGGTTAGAGAAATTGGCTTCATGAAAACAAAGAAATGGATTCTCTCCTCCTTTGATATTGAGTAGATAACAAGTTGAAGATGTGGGGTTTGTTTTAAATGTCAATGTACTTTCTGAGTAATCTGAGACTTAAACATGAGGTTAAATGAAATTATTCTAGCAGAGCTCTTTGGAAAAGTTAGATGCTCAGAGAGACAAAAGGGTCCAGCAAGACTAGGAGGGGAAAAAAAATCGAGTACTGCCAATCTATCCGTCTTGAAATCGGCTTGAGATGGTTTGAGAGACCCAAGCAGCCTTTCTGCATTTGGGTTTGATGTTGCAGGGCAGCCAGCAAGGCAGGGAACTCTCCTTGCTTTGGCCACTCAGGGCCACTCTAGGATCTTACTGACAGTAAGACATTTATTGCACACCAAGTCTTGCCTGGGATGTGGCACTGGAAGTTTGATTGGTTACAGATTGATTGATTATGCTGTTCTGCACACATTGCTGACATTTCTTCAGTCCTGCTGCAACCTCCCATTTCCTTCTTGCTTCTTAATGTCAACAACAAACCCATTAAATAAAACTTAATAATATCTGTTTTGATCAAAATCAAAGGAGTTGCTTGCACAATACTGTGAATAGTAAAGCTAGTTTGGGGATATTGCTGTCTTTGACAGTTAAGTACTTTGTTTTTGAAGATGGAGTATTTAAAATACCAATACAAGAATAAAAATGCAGAAAAGCTTTTAATGTCTATTTACCTTTTCCCCCTCTACAGGCTGTCTCTAGTAGATTTGTAAAGGTCATACAGCTCATTTCACAGCAGGTTGAAGGAAGGGGAGTCATGTTGAAGGCATTTGGATAGTACAGCATCCAAAAGGAAATGAAGATGAATAGGGTGTTTGTAGTGGGCGGTGGATGTCATAGGTTGCTCTGGTAATACCTTAGTGCTACTTTACTGAAAGCTTCAGTTAAATTTCAACAAAAGCAGGCCAAGCAATAAGGAGGTATTAAACCAAAGAGGTCTAGAATATGATACTCATGTTGGTTATGTAAAAGATGATGGGGTTCAATTACAGAGCTGGTGCTGAAGCTGACATTTTCTTTCTATTGAATAGTTTATAAATATCTTCACAAACTCTTCAAAGTTTCCGAAAGGCACCATTTAAGTTTGTGATAAATGCAGCAAGTGTCAGAGTTTAAATAGAAGCCAAGGTCAGGACATTTTTATTTCATTTTTAGAGAATACCTAGCATAACCACCTTGCAGTGATGATCCTTGGTGAGATGACTGAGGCTTTCCCAAATATTTGCCCACCTTTTGGAAGTGTTGGAAGATTCAGAAGATTTGAAAGTCTTCTAGAAGAACTCACCATATCATGGCTAGTCAACAAGTCCTAATTTCAAACTCTTTTGCTTTAATAATTCAAATTCAGGGGTTTGGTGTAGTAAGGGTAATAAACCCCATAATGTAAGTTATTATATAACGAGATTTCTCTCTTCGTTTTTCCTTCACCAGTCCTGTTATTTGTTGGAAATGTGATTTGTCATACACAACCTGATATCCCTGAAAAGAATTGTCAGCTAGAGCAACTGAGCAGATTTTTAACCTTGGAGTCCTTTTACAAGACTGTAAAAATCAAAAGAAGAGAAAAAAAATAGGCCAGAACTTTATATGATATTTTGCTGGTTTAGATTGATACAAAAAACTTTTCTCCTTTTCTCTGGTCCTTAAATTGCACAGATATGCACACAGGTTTAATGCTTAGACTGCAGTTTCCAAACGGTCCATTTCTTACACCGGGGCAAGACCCTCAGAGATGTTAAAAATTAGTTTGAGTTACACAGAAATGCATCTAAGGATCTGTGTCAAGGTGCCTTGAAATACTGAAACCAAAACACCATCTGGTTCTATCAAAAACTAATGTGTTGGACAAGTCAAGCAGCTCTGAAAAATCAGGCCACTTAGTGCTCTATATGTAACATGCTGAGCAACTCCTGCCCTTCAGGATCAAGCTGCTTTAAAAAAAACCCTTAAGTTTGAAATGCTGGACATGATTAATTTTCTGCTACAATTAGTTTGAGGCCAAACAATAGAATGCAGCCTCAAATCCAGGCTTTAGCTGGATACTAAGGACATCCTTGATTTGAAATGTAATATGCCTGAAGAAAGAGAGAGTCCCACACTCTTTGTTCCTTATGAGAATCTAAATATTTAATGTGGGAGAATGTAGAATTATATTTTAAATCTATATACTGAGTACGGCTATCTAAACCACTCTTATTACGAATTTCTTTGCTAAAATTGTTCTTCAGAAATCCTTTTGATGATTTATTTCCCACGTCAACAGCCATTACAGGAAACATTATTGAAACATTTCATGTTATTGTTAATTTTTCATTAGACTTTATTATTTTAAATTGGTACACTGTTTCTAAATCTCCCCCCCACACTTTATTAATCAAGGCTTTTAATGTAGTAAAACCACGTGGTATAATTTCTGCTGAGCTATTTGTTTGTCAATGTTTTGTTTACATTTATCCTTATCCAAGGTCATAAATAATGAATGTTTCTCTCAGTAGGCCTTTGCAGGGCCTGAAATCCCTGAGGTCTGTGGTGAATGACTGTTGAGATCCTAAACCTGATACCAGCCGGCCTACTGTTGAAAGATTTTATTTGTACCGTGAGCATCATCAGCATCACTGTTCATGCCTTTCAATGGGCCACAGGACTCATGTTTGCACAGACCCTCTAAAACAGAGTCAGGGGGAAATGGAAACATCCTCTGCAGGCAGCCGCCTGTCCTTTCATCAGACACATCTCATTTCTGAGCTATGCTGATTTTTGCTCCTACTTGTCTTGACTACAAAAGAAGTCATTTGATACGAATCCAAACACAAAGATAATGATTTTCAGCTGTGCTTAGTGCTTGTTTGTAGAGCTTGAAAAACAGCCACTGTGGACACTCACCTGTTTGCCAGAAATAGCTGTTTCCCACCTCCTTGCTGGGGGCCCCAGAAACTTTTTCAAACCATAATTCATTGAAGCCCTTCTAAAATCTTGAAGAAGTAGGGAAAAGAAAAGAATTAACTCTCACACACACAGCACCACCTCTGGGTTCTGCCAGGTATACACAAGACCATAGATATTTACTATTTAGGAGCATTTCCTTGTTAGTTAAGAGTTCCTAATGCACACAGCTGAAAAAATAACTTCCCTTTTTCTGGACACAAAAGTTTTGTGTGAGCTGCTCAGCACCTGCCACAAACTGCACTCATCCCTATCATGTTCAGCCAAGCTTGAATAGCTGCACAGATGAATTATTGCAATTTCCTACTGTTCAGGAAGAATTTTAGCTCCAGCTAGCCCAGGTTCAGATACAGGAATGCCCTAAGAGCTGGCAATGAAGGACATCCATAATGGTCGTCAGTACTGTGGCCACTAATGTGTGTACTAAACAGTAATGACTTGCAAGTTTTTTGGCATCTGAAACTGATATCATCTTATTTATCAATGGGATAAAAAAAAATCTGACTACCAACCTCTCTTAGGGCAAATTGCGCCGTTGCAGTGCCCTACTTGTTCAAGTGCCATACCTTATGTATTAAAGTCATCTACTCAAGATGCCCACAAAAAAAACCTGCAAAAAATGGAATACTTCTCTCAAAGTAAAAATCAGTTTCTAAAATGTCTCGCTTGAAACAACTTCGTTTTCACCAGAAAGCTTACTGTAGCTTAACAAGTTAGAGCTTGTGGTCTGGCTCTTCTTCTTAGCCTTAAGAATTTTTTCCCATGCTTTCACTAATTCAGCTGCTATCTCATATCAGTGGGGAACAATATTAAAAAGATTTGAGGACTATGCCAGGGTCCAGCATTCATTATGCCTGGTAAAACTGGAACTCATCACCATTAATTAATACTACTAGAGCAGTAACTTGGTCCAATGTTCACAGGTCAAACAAGCAGCACTCATCCCAGCAACAGCAGGTTAGCTCTGCATCTGGTGGTGGTGGTGGTTACTTCCTCTTAAAGCTGGAGGGGGAAAAAAAAAGAGCAAAATGTTATAGGTGATAACAGAAGCACCCCTTTTCAGAAGCACTCAGCATCAGTACTGGCTATAAAAACTCCTCTGCAAACACGGAGATGCTTGAAAAATGCGCTGATTATTAGAGCATAATTTCTCATTACCACATAGGTGAGTGAAACGTGTTTTGGATTCCAGCAGTAGACAGAAAATCTCCTAACATGGAAGGAAAAAAAACCAATAAGTAAGGAATGCCTTGGAGTTGCTGCTTAGGCAGATGGGTGAATAAATTCATCGCTACCTCTGGCACAGCACAGCTACGCAGGAGCACCATGGCTGTTGCTGTGCACTGATCCCAAGTGGTGTGTTGAAAGTGAAACACAGATGAAAAGGAATATGGGGTGGATGGAGAAGAAACGAAGAGACAAATACCGAAGAACTTAGCTTGGAGGGACAGGAGGGCTTGACTAGAATTTTTCTCATGCTGTCTTGTTTACTGAATGTAAATGCTAAAGTTGTTCAAAGGAACTTCCCTTCTTGTCAAAGGATTTTAATGTATCTCACACGGTGCTTAAAAACTCCACATTTGAACACAGTTTGTTTTCTCTGTGTGTTTTAGGAGGTGATTGATGCTGCTTACAGGACTTCATTAACCTCCTCCCTGCTTCTGCTTGTGTTTTGTTCAGTTTTATTATAAATATCTGGACTTTAAGTAACTTGCTCCAGGTTATTTTGAAATGTTGCTCCCTGCCAACGGCAGCTTCATTCTGTTGCCTCCAAGCAGGTTCATTAAAATCTCTGTGGAGTAGCGCGCATTTTATTTGGCATTAACTCTAGCACAGCTCCTGAAACAGCAGTTTCTGATTGATCTTGAAAAGTACTTTGGTTTTGGCTTTCCTGCAAACCCCTCTGGTGCACCTTGTACCTTCTAACAGTGTACACCACAGACAGCTTTTCAAACAGTTTAAACCCTTGGAAAGCAAGTGCTACTTTAAGCTCTAGTGAGTATGATTTTTTCCCCCTTTTCTTTTTTTTGTTTTCTTTAAAATCTGAGGATAGAATGGTATAAAACTCTAGCAAGGAGTCATTTTTTCCTCTGCTAGTCACCTCCTTTTAACACAACATGTATTCCATTCTTGTAGCTGTAATACTTCTTTTTCCTGCAAATTGACATGATTTGGCTCTTATTTTCCTTTAACCTATACCAGTTTTCAGAACGTTTATAATGTGGTGTTAATGTCCAGCATATGATTAGTTAAAAATCAGGGGAAAATATCAGTTTACTCTTTTTATACAATGTGCAATTGCAATTAGTTTCTCACCCACTCCTCCCCTGACATTGGAAATTTGTTGTAACAACTGCAAGTAAAATCTCTAGATCATTAGTATCTTCTTGTATTTGCGGGAAAATGATATTTCTATCTGGCATAAGTAAGTCTTAAATTATAGCTATTTTCCAGCAATGAGATGCTTCATCTTTTTTATGTCTTTCTCTCAAGTATGTGAAGTACTGGCTGGTTCTGTATTCTTTCTACTGATGAAGTCAAAGTTATTCAGAAAATCCAATTATTGCTTTAGTAGTGTCTCTTTCAAGTGACATGGCATTATTGGAAAACTCCTTCTTTATTCTGACCCCTCTCATTATTAATTACAGCAATTTCTAAAATCCTTATTCTAGGCTTAGGACTAAATTGTACTGTGTTTGTACAAGTATTTACAAAACAAAAAATTCCTGCCTGAATGGCTCCTGATCTAACTTTAAGCAGAGGGCAGCAAAGAAATATTTGCAGAGTCAGGCAAAGAAAGACAATATTGACTGGCTTGGAGTAAGATGTCTCAGTACAATGAAGCTTACAGAGCTTCAACACTTTAAGGATCTTAAAGTTTATAAAAGCAGCCTTAAAGGGCTTTTGGAGAAGTATAAGAGTGAAAAAGTTTTTAGGAAGGATCTGTGGTTTAGTCTGATCCTCCTCCAGAAGAATAAAGTGGTGACTGAAACTTTCAGACCGATAAAAATGTTCACATGAACACACAGGTATGCTCTACCAGATTGTCAGTCTGAAACTACGAGGACTTGGCACCTGAGTTTGTGTTTAGCTCCACATGGAAGGACACTAAAAGTTAGACTTCATTGCTTACTGCATCTATACTATGTTTTTATCTGTAAGGAAATCCACTCTGTCTACCTCTGTTTTCCACCTAGTAGATGTCCACTTTAAAGAACTCAGAAGAAAATATTTCCACAGACAAATAGAAGTTACTTGGAAATACTTTCTGCTGCTCAGGATTTTTCTGTGTTCATTTAGACTGCAAGACTTTTAATATAAGATAGCCTCTAACCAACCTTTATAATAACATTACCTTTCTTTTTTTCCTTTGATGTCACACTAAGACATTCACCATGTTTTTGAGTAGGAGTATGGTATAGCAACAGTTTTAAAAATTGTTTGATGTTGCATTTGCAGTGCCTACTTTTCTGCCACTTTGGAACGACACTCAACTTTCAGCAACAAGGAAATCAATTCCCATCTTTCAGTTCCGGTACCCATGTTTAAATTTTTCAGACTGCCATGTGTTAGTGCTCTATTTTGCTTCAGAGTTCTGCATTCTGTAAGTTTTTAAGCTGTGAAACTCAATACTAATGTTCTCAAAGACCATCTTACTGCCAGTCTCTTTCCCGTTTCCTGTTCCCTTTGCATCTTTCCAATTGACTTGGCTATTTTTGAGCCTCTTTCTCTGAGTATGAACGTGGGCTCATACTAAGAAGCATTCTGAGTCCCAAGCACCCTCAGTGAGATTGTTAAGGATCCTGCAGATTGCCGAGCAGGGTGTTCCAAGACTGGCTGAGCTCAGGCCCCCTTCCCTGTGGCTATAAAGTAGATATGTACTTCAATTTCACCAGGTCTCCGATAGCATTAAGAATTATTGTTATTCTCTGAAACTGTGCCCTCACTTAAGACCCTTTTCAGTCTCCTCTCCTTCTCCTTCAGTGTCTTAAAAGCCTTCCCTTTGCAATTTCCCCACGTGCTCTGCTTTCCTATCAGCTGCACACTGGCTGCTGTTTTCTGGGACTGCACAGCCATCCCTGTCCCCACAGAGCACATGTTTGAGCACGTTGTCACAGTTTAGGTGTGCTCATGCACATGAAAGAAGGGTTGCTTTATCTTTGTTTTCTGGTTGTGCTTGTTTTAACACTGGATTGCTCTGTCTTGCTCTGCTTCCACATTTCTTTTCTGTGATATTGTTTTCGACTATAATAAAGCTGTTCTAAGTTCTGAAAGAGCAGAAATATTACAACACAGAGGAAGCTAAGATAACATAATTAATCCTTTCAAAAGTCTTATTTGTGTGGTTAAACAGTTGATGTTCAAAGGCTGTCCATATCAGTGCTACATAATGCCATTTATGTTTATTTTTTACCCTTTTATTACAAAATCTTAGGGCTTTACCTACTGTATAGCTACACATAAATGCACATACCATGCATAATAATGTAAGAACATACTGTGATATTTAAAAAAATATACATCTAACAAATGCTGAAAATCCAACCAAGCTACACTTGCAACTCACAAAAAGAGGAGCTCATATTCTAACTCTCTTTACAGGCTCTTCAGAGTGTAACAGTATTAGAGTTGAGAGAACATCTTTTTTTAATCAATAACTTGATGTAGACTAGCAATTGAAACAGAAAAGAGAGAATAAATTCTTATTCCTCCAATTGCTTGAATCGCTTTTAATGATAAAAATACAATGCTCATTCACGGAATTACCTTATTTAAGGAGAAGAGTTTTACACATTCGGCCACAACATGCAGAATTAGGAAAGTCCAATAAAGCTGAAAGGAAGTTAAGAAACTTTTTTTTTTGGTGGCGCAGCATACCCTTCTTTCTGTAAAAGAGCCTTATTCAGTTGTCTTGTGGCACAGGAAAGAACTGCTCTCTATCCCACTGCAGGGGCTACAAGTGGTTGCAATTCATTTTCTAGGTGAGCAGAACAATGGAAGGAAACTGGAAAGAAGATGAAACCCCTCCTGGTTTGGTCTTGGTATAACATAGTCTCTCCTGGCAGAATATCTGATAAACACAAAAGAAAGTGAAATAACACAGAAGTCTTTTGAATGTGTTTCATGGGCTGTGATATGCACCTAGCTCTATAATATCCATTTCTGAGCAGATGTTCCCAAAAAACCCATTGCTGCTTCTGAATGTCAGCATATTTATCCATTCTAGCATATATGTGAAGTATGAAAACAGAGATAAAGATAGTTATGGGTTTTTACAGCACACTATGACTTTTTGGCAGCAGCAAGACCATTTGCACATACTATTGAAATTAGAAAATCAAATTTTAACCTCTAATGTCTATTTAAATATAGTTAGCACATAAGTAAACAGCTGTGCTTATAATAAGATCCAGAATTTAATAATAATAATAAAAAAACCTAATTTCAAGTTCACCCTTCCCAAGTGTTCCTCAGAGATGAATTCTCATGGCTCCCAGCAAAGGAAGTGGGACTCAGAGCTTCTCATCTCCATGATTCAGGCCCTATGAGAACAATATGTTTGTTCTTTAACATTTTTCAGTAGTATTTAAAACTCAGGAAATGCAGATTCCCAGCTGTTACACATCATCTCACAGCAATAACACACTGTGATAGTTCAATCTTACAATTATTTTTGTGTAAGTGATATTCAATATAGTTGAAAGTTGTCAGTAAATAAATATTTGAGTGTTTGGCTTAACTTGTTTATTGGTACATCTACTTGGGAACTTAGTAATAGCGATCAATATTTCAGAAAATTAAGCAAGCAGAAGTGATTGGAAATGAGATTCCTATGTGTTTGTGCAAGTAACTGTGCGTGGTCTATTCTGCTTTGGTTGAACTGTAATAGGAAATTAGGAGGCAGCCCCAATTGGGAACAAGCTGAGGGAGCTGCCTGAACCTGGCGATGGTACAATCCCCTATGGTCTTGCCTGAGCTGAGTAAGGCTGAACTGTGATGAATCTTTGGTTTGCCACTCCTGATTTTCTCCTTTTTTTTTTT
>VXBU01009396.1:2302305-2423901 GCA_013400315.1 Bombycilla garrulus | reverse complement strand
CTTTTTTTTTTTTTTTTTTTTTTTTTTCTTTTCCTGCTTGTGTAATCTGTTCTGGGATGCATGCATGTGTGTTTAGGGTTCTGGTTTTTTTTATAGTTTCATCCTGAGTGGACATAAAGTGGCAAGAAAGCCTATTCCAGCTGGCAGTACATAGGCACAAACAATTTTTAATTTTCTTTTCTACTCCTCACCTGCAAAAGACACAAAAACCCCAGGGCAGTTACAAATGCAGTTGTCTGTCCTCGTAAATGCAGCAAGCTCCTAATAGAACAACTGCTGAATGCAGAGGGAGGCATGGGAAGTGCTGGACAGCCGGGCTTTCCTCAAACAGCACTCAGGGCTTCAGCCAGGCTGAACCAAGCACTCCCCTCTGCAGACTCAGAGCATGCCATTTGGAGAGAATGATTTCAAATGATGGTATTGCACAGTATTTAAAGGGAAAGAGTAAGAATCCCATGAAAGTTGGCACTCCATCTGGACTGTGGATTGCTTAGCAACTAGCACTTACTGTTCTTCTCAATTATTTCTTTCTGTTGCAAGTATATCTCCAGACAAGTCTGTCTGGATTTTTTTTAACCCATTTAAAATGCAAACAAACAAATGAGAAAGACTCCAAAACTTGGAGATGCCTTGTAACAGAATGTGTTTTAATTCCTATGGGCTGATGCCCAAAATCAATATCAGAGTCTTGCATTACCTTCACGCACTACCATATAAAAAGACAGACTACCATATAAGAAGACAGACGTCTCAGTAAGGTCCTGCTGTCCATGTATATCTGAATTCTGGTTCTCCTGTTTCACTGAATGTGATTTTTACATGTCCTAAAATAATCAATGTATTTGAGTTAGGCACTTCCTTTGTTTCCTATATAAAATAAGTATTTTTCTTCTATTTGGATTTCTAATGTCTGCAGTATTTGAACTTAGAAAACATAAAGGATGAATGCTATGAATGTAAATAAACATATATCCATATATATTTCTACAGAGCTGTTGATGTGTCCCCCTTTGTGAGAACAGAATATCACTTTGAAAATATTTATTCAGCTCCTTCTCTTATTGGATAATGAAGAATCGTCATACATAGATGGTAAGGTGAAGAATCAACAACTTCTTAAAACTATATAGCAGTACAGGAAAACCTACTTTATGACTCCTGAGTTTGATACAGATCTTTTGCTCCTTGACAACAGTTATTTTGCACAGCTGGCTTGTAGGAATCGGTTGGCTCTTATACTAAGAATAGGCTTTTGGTTTTTTTTGTTTTTTTTTTTTTTTTGCTAGGAAGGCTATTATGAGGAGATAAGTTGGTGTAAATCATAATAGTATAAAAAATTTCTAGAAGCTGGAGGTTATTTTCTGCATTTTCAAGGAGTTTATAAATCCTGTTTACTATATAGTGGGAATGTTCACATATTATTGGAAGTATTTTTCACTTCCCTTGATAAAGTACAGGGTGAGGATTTAAGGATATGCTGTGCACTCTGCATTCTTCCAGAAAAACCCTCATGCTTGAGCCTTTATGAAAATATTTGTCTTTAACACACATTTCAGAATGTCTGATTAATATTTGAACTGCACTCACTGGAAGTGAACTTGGCTTTTCCCTCTGAGTTTGCAGAGAACCAACAGGAATAAGGGCTTGACTCAATGATCAATTCTGGTATTCATTATAAAGAAGACAAAACCGTTACCAAGTGAGCCCTTCCCTTTCCCTTCTTAGCATTGTCCTTTTTTTTAACATGCAAGACAGCTACTCCAGGACAGACATAAAATTAGTTTTGCTCAATGGATTTCTTGTCATGCATGTGCAAAAACCTTAATTTGCCTCCAATTTAAATTTTTGTTTTCCTCTGGTGACTCATTTTGCTGCATCTGTGTATACTCTATAACCTGTGGATAAGGCATGTTTTCCTAGCTGAGAGCTGGCTGGGCTTTTGCTGATGTCTGCCATGTGTTGGTTTAGTCTTGCATGCAATTCTCTCTTGATTTCTCTAAAGCTCTCACAGTCAGCATTTTCCCAAGGTGCTCCACACAGGTCCTCTGGGAAACCCTTCAGGTTCATCTTACTTATGTAAGAGAGATGCTTTGTCCTTTGCAACAAAGTTTATTCCCTCTAATAAATATGCATATTTCACTAGTCTGTGATAGATGATTTATTATTGCTTTATAGATTCTGTTTTGATCACAGAAATTTGATCTGAGTTTTCTTGCATTTTACACTTATTTTTTAGTATCATTTGATTCTGTGTCTTTTCAGTGAGCTGAAGCTTGTGTCACTGGGCTTTGTGGATGACGGGAAGAGACTTACACACCAGATAGACTAATGACAAGAAAGAGGTCAAGTAACTGTTTTCCAAGATAATCTTCTAGTCAATAGTATCTAGTCAATAGTGTGAGTTTGGGAGTTGCCTTTTAACTATGAGAGACTAAACTTTGTTCAAGTACTCCTGTTAGTATGTTTGCCTTCTACTTACAGTATAAATCTTGTCTGTATATTTAATCTGTTCTTATTATTGCCATTGTGTAGAAACGTCTAAATGGCTGATCTTTTCTGAGAAGGTGGAATCCTTTTAGAAACTAATGAGAGCTTTACCCAAGCACCCAAGCAGACACTAAGATTGGCCATTGTCTTACAATGGCTTAGATCAAGCTGTGAACAAATATGTCAGACTTCATCTTGTTGATATCTAGATGTGTGGTTTTCACTGTTAAGTTGCTTTTGGGTGGTGATTTGCAGAGTGCTAACCTGTGTTTTGTTAGGAAGTGTTGTATTTGTGGTGTTTAAGATAAAACAGTTCTTGTATCAAGTACCAAATTATTTGTGGGATGTAAAATTCTTTAACTTTTAACATTTGTTTAGGAACAAAAAGTATGCTTCTGTCCTCCAGGAATACTGCAATGGCAGGATTATGCTAAAAATTATTTTGATATATTTCATAAAAATGAATAGTGTTTAAAAAAAAATTCTACCTTCCTTTAATGTGGCAGTTTGTGTCATTCGGAATATTTTTCTCTACTCAGCAGGACATCATCCAATGTTACAAACATAATGTCACGGTAGACTTCTTTACTTTCCTCTTCTTACTTAGCACTTGCTACTTTATGAGAGGTTGCTCGTGGCTTTGTCTCTTCCTTTGTTACTGAAGTGCTTCAGCACAAAGTGTTTGTGTGCGTAAACAGCAACTCACTCCATGCTGTTATAACTCAATGGGATGATAGGGATGATGGATTGCTTGCTGAAATGAAACACCAGCTTTATTTATAACCTCCCCTTCAAAGGTTCTGATTAAGATACTTCAGTACAAATTCATTTCTTCAGAGCCTTTATGTTCCTCTATTTAAAACGGCTTTGATAATGCTGTGTGCAATAAGAACTTGTGTCAGTGCTGATGCAAATCTTTGGTTTAAAGGACTGCATGTATGCATGGACTCCTTAAGCAGGCACGGATCACATATGTTTTTGGAACAAGAGGAATGCTCTGTGTCTTCTTCACTGCAGTGTGCATATGAAATATCGTTTGGGGATCCAAAGCATCTCTGGCTCTCCATGGCTGCAGTAGAGTGACTGTGGCTGCAATGCAGCCAGACAGTTCTCTGTGGGTTTATGAATGTATCATCTCTCTCCCATGACAACGTGCACAGATCCCATTTCTGCTGTACATTTGCTACTTCTAACAACTGAATGAGTTCTTAAATGATAGCAGCTACTTTAAAATGCCTGCTGTTTAAAATGCCTCCCACCAAATTGCTTGTCTGTCACTGTAAAAAAAAAAAGTCAGTTACTTCAGCTACTATCAAACCCTTTCCACATACAAAGACTGCTTCCCTCCCAGTCTGCACATTGCTCGGCAGTGCACGAACCCAGTAAGGCAGGCTAATTCAAAAATGAGAGAAAAAGGCAATCCTGGTTACTCTTTTCTTTCACATTTTCAATTCAGACTTTGTCAAAGGCTTTTGGGCTGGAAACAAGATTAAGTAGACTGTGCTGGATACAGCATCAAGTCTGAGTATTGCTGATAGGGATATATTCTATAAAGGTCGTCAGCTACCGCTGGGCAAAAGACTGAACATTGTGGCTGGAGTTTACTCTTGCCATCTGATTCTACTGAAGAGAAACTTCTGTGTTGAAAGCAGGCATGGGATCTAAAAGAGATTTGCCATTAAACTATTTTCATTTGATAATAAAATCTTGAGGACACTGTTAAACTTTGCTATGTGGTAGGACATCAACTGGTAGGTAGAGTCTAAGCAACTGGAATCAAACCTAATTAAATTTTCTGATTCTTTCTGTAGCTCTTTTTACTGTCAGAGCTGTCAATGATCAGTTTTTCTCAAAGACCTTGCCAAGTAACTGATCAGAAAAGATCACGTGCAAACCCTGAATCTGCTCCTGAAGGGTGGCAGAGAGATGGAGTAAAATGCAAAATACTCATGTGCTTGGCATCTAAATCCAGGCTGTGTTTCCTGCCACAGGTATAGCTACAGCTGTTGGCTTAGCTTGGTAAGTGTGAAGATAAGACAGGTCAAGAACAAAGGAAACTGTCAGTGCCAAATAGTTCTCACAAAATACTTTGCTTTACAACATCTCAATATTTTTGCACTTTTATGGCAAGGATATGAGAGCTATTGTGATTAATTATATCTGGTAATATATTTCTTTAAAGATACTTTCCAGTAGATAATAAAGGATTGGCTCATATTTGGTTTTTTCACTATACTTTCCCTACTGAGTTAGGGAGACTTGAGGTGTAGAAAAAAAAACCCCAAACCTCTAAACTTGAGCCCTAGTGGATTCTCATATTTCTGTCTACAGGTCATATCCTGGGGTTGTCATAATCTGTAATACAAAACCTTTCAGATTTGTACAGCTTGGCCACAGCAGGCAGTTCATAACCTGAAAGGCAAGAATATTCCCAGTGAGAGCTGTGTAGCTGTGCAGTGAAACACTCTAGAGTTTATAGAGATGCTCTTACATATTGCTACATTTAAACTCTAATATTTTGCTACTGTTCCTGGAATAAATAGAATGATTTTGCAGAGACCATGCATTAGGAGATTATCCTTTACTTGAAGGGAAAGCGAGCTAGGTTTCTGTAGAACAGAGTCCCCAAAGAATGCCCCAAGAAAAGGAATGGCAGCCTTGCCTGAAGTATGAAGATGATCTAAAAGTGACTCTTGCCTATACAGAGATGTGAAGACCCCTACAAATGTTTGGAAACTGAGAAAATCTGACACCTGCAATGTGAGACAGCACCTAGAAAAAGAAACTTTTAAATTTGAAGGTACTGATCAATACTTGTATGAGAAAGTGCCTTTTTTTTTTTTTTCAACATGAGGAATATTATGTGCAATTTTGAAAACACCATAAGTTTGGAAAGCAGTTAATTATCAGTAACTATTTCAGAAGGCAGAGGTTGGTTCAACATAGCAAAAAACATTCAGGTGCATTTTTCTAGAGTTTTAAACAGCCTGAGCAATCTAAATAACTTAAAAGGCAATATAAAAATTTCTAGTCTTTAAGTGCCACAGACATCATGAACTGTTGCAACAGGTGGGTCTAAGTAGCCTTGTCAGCAGCTGGAATTCAGTAAAACCTTGATTTTGGGATCAACACACACACCACCACTCCACTCAACCCTCCCCTTAAATGTAAAATATTGCTCTATGGCTGCAGCAGCCCTAGTATTGAAGATATAATGCAAACCATTGGTAAGGCAAAATCTCTATCATTTCTGGGCAGGAAAAATAGCAAGTTTTGATAAATAAGCATTGACTGAGAACCTTTTTAAGGTTGGGTTCTAAACTCTAGAGATGTAAATTTGAATCTCCTGTGCAGATTAGTGCCTACACCCCTTTTCAGAATAGAGCAAACTCAAGTGATATGTTGCATATCTTTGAAGCCCTCAACTAGTTAAGTTATTTGGTGGGAGCTGCTCCAGAAGCTACAGGGATTTCAGAGACTTGATATAAAATAATCAAAGGTAGATTTGATTAATGTTAAGTGAAATGCTGATCAGACTCCTGATAACTGCTTAAAGGAAGTATAAACAGCAGTGGAAAGGGGATGGAGAATAAGAGGAAATATCTGGACTGCTTTCACCTTTATTTCTGTGCCTTTTGACTGTAAGCAGCCTTCACATTATTGGGTGAATTTAATTAGTTTTAACTCTCTTCTTAGGTGGTCAAAACGTTTTTTCTATTCCCAATGAAAAGCCTTTCAAGGATGCTGTAACTAGATGCTGAGTAATCAGGTCACAGGCATTTGCGTGTATGTCTAGAAAACAAATCCTGATGTTGAGGTGACTACTGGAAATGTTGATATTTGGCAGGATTGGGGTAGTTTTGAGCTGTTTGTCTCTATGTGCTTAACTTCAAAAGGTTAGGCTGAGTTAATTTTGGCTTTTTGCAGTGCTGCTGAGGCTACAACTGTGATCCCCACCGAGATACTATGCTGCTGTAAAGATTAGACTTCATAGTCTGTCTGTACTTGTTTGCAACTGATTCCTTTAAAGAATTTCTTTGGAAGACGCTATTTGTGTTGTTTTGACATAATTTCAATTTTATATAGGTATTTACATGTTTTTTACAGTGCGTCAACCCACCTAAAACCAACAACCCACAAAACCTCAGGAAAGTAAGAGGAAAGCTTTTGACGTTTCTTTATAACTCTGAGATAAATTGGTGTATCAGGAGTGTATGATAGTTATAGTTGACACTTTCTTTGTTTTTGATGGTCCCCCTGCACCAGGTTAAGATAGAACACAGGTAATTCTATGTAAGGCAACAGTAATACTTGAAATTTAGAGAAATGAGGCAAAGTGTTAGACACAATGTAATTTTTCAACTCAATGTAATGAAAAAAACTAAAGTAAAAAGAAAATACTTGCTGTTGCATTTAGGATTTATAGCAAGCAGGTGACAATATAACAATTTAGGGGGAGCAGTATGGAGTATGGGATAACTAGAAGTATATGGTCCTAGCTGAAATCCATGGGACACATCTAGCGTCAAGAATTATTAGTATAGCTTTTCTGTTTTAATTATGGCTGTTCTATTAGTAAATAGTAAAATACCCTTTAACAGGACATGCTATCTGCTTTCAGACACCATGTCGCTTTCTTAGTTTTGTTCATTTGATTTATCTTAAGTTTGCAGAAAGACATTAGTATGCTGGTCCCAACACAAGAATTTGGAACCAAATATCTGCTCAGACACTTTTCAGTAAATCTGTAGTCATTTGGGAGCTACAGACAGGATAAAGGTTTGCAAAGAAACTGAGGACCCAATAGTAACACAAGAAGCTGCTGGCAGTAGCTTTATTTCCCGATAAGGTACATCTGTCTTCCTCCTCTATCTTTGTACCCCTCCTTGGCCTCTCTACATCTCATAAATAAAATGAAGGCTAATGGTCCTCTGATAAAAGAAGCTAAAGGCTTATCAGAAGTAGCTGCATGCATTTAAGATAGTCTCCTTACTGTACAATAACTCTAAGAAGCCTCTAGCCGTTGTAGCTTCTTCTGCAGGTGCAGATTTGTTTGTTGTGGCTCTGACCATTCTGGCTGCACATGCTTTTACTTTTAAAAGAATGAATTTGCTGAAAATGTGCTATAATTTACTTTTGCTGTAGCAATATCCTGTTTTTCTCAAAATTTTCAAATAGCATTTCAGCAAGAAAAGGGTATGTATTAGCAATGGAGTTAATGTGGTATTTGGATGCTGCAGAGTGACTTGTTTTCTTACCCTTTAACTGTTTCTCCATTTAAAAAAAAAAAAGGCAATTTTAAAAAGCTGGTAACTTCTATTTATTGATATATCAATATGTAGTGTGATGAGGAAGCTCAAAGAAAAATGGCTTCCAGGTTGTTATGTCCTGTCACCCAGTAGAGATAGGTGGTGTGGATTAGCAGGACTTATATTCTATTGTTTAATTTGTCTCCCTTTTAAAAAATTGAAATTACTAAGTGCATATAGCTAATAACATGAAATAATGCTCTCTCAGTATTTCCTGGTATGAGGAACTGATCTATTTTAATTAGCAGTTGCTGATCCAGCTGGAATAAGACTTCAGCTCAAGCAAATCTAAATCAAGCAAGTGCCTGTGATGATGGCCCCTGGCCTGTCTAAACTACTTCTCTCTCTGCTGCTGTGTGTAAACGTACTGTGACAATATCAAATTGAGGAAATTGCTTGCAATGGATTGCTGAGGAACCGTGAATTGTTTTATATCTAGAGCTCTGTATCTTTTAAAATCAGGTTGCTGAGTATGTGGTAAAAGAAGTACTTGAGTGGGTCTATTTTCCAGAATATCTATTATTATGAAGCAAAATTTAAAACCAAGGTGGTGTGAGGGACTAATACCTTCCAGAAGCCTGAGGGCATGAGACAAAACAAAAAAATAAAAGAGCTTTTCTACTCAGTTCATTATAACACAGTGGGAGATCAGTATCAGGGAAGTTTAAACGCGGAGGATAATAGAAGCATTACACAAAGTTTTGGAGAAGAAAATAATTTCCACTGCCCTCTGCTGACTGCAGGCTGCGCAGTGATGCGGCTCAGCTCAGCCGTGTGTAGCTGTGAGAGCTTTCCTCAGAGCCCTGCACTGAGCGGTAGGTGCGAGTCGCGTGGTAAATGGAACTGTGAGTGAGTCACACTTGGAGGATAACGTTTTGCTGCAGGTGCTGCTATAATATGTAATATCTAAAAGCTTTTCTTTATGCTCACCTGCAATGAGCCATGATATATTGGCAGATGTGAAAAGCTTCTTCAAGTCCATTTTGACTGCCAGGCTACACACATTTCAGGGTGATGTCTTTGCGCCTCCACTGCTTGAAACTATGTGAATATTGGACTCCTAGAGAGGTATGAAACAGTGCTCTGGACTATTTTGTGTTGCACAATGTCAGTTTTATCCCAGTCATTGAAGAAAAGATGAAAACAAAGTAAAAACAAACAAACCCCCCAGAACAAACAAAGAAAAATACATAGAGGAAAGGTTTATCCTGTCTTTACCAGAAGAGCATGAAACGACTTGAGAGGACAAATAGGCTTTATTATTACAGCACCTTCAAGCATTCTCTTAACCTCTGATGGTTTTGAGGTCAAAACAGACTTTTGGGGTTACCATAGAATGAAGAGGCTGCAGCTTTCCTTTATGGTCAATGTTATCGTTAAGTAGTCTTAAGACACAGTGTGAGCACAGCTCCAGCTTGCTTACTGTGCTGTGGGTTACTTGGGAGCCTTGATTTACCCATCTAAAGGTTAAATAATTTCCCTGGAACTGTTTGTAGACTGGATCTAGTACCAGGCTGGGACTGTGCTAGTGAAGCAGAAGGTTGGGGCTGGTTCAAGTACTACAAATCAGAGCAAGAAAATAGGGTAATTTTGAGTATCACAAGAATTATAATTCCCTATAGTATTTCCCTTTAGTATATCCCTATATAGTATTTCTAAGAATTTATTATAATCTTTCTAATGTTATTCTGATATTTTTTTCCTTCAACATCTGTAACATCTCTGTGCTTCAGTATTGCAATATTCTCCCCCAGCTTCTGTAGTATCTCTATGCTCTGAGTTAAAACTGGAAATGTCAATGTGCTAGTTTCCTGAACTAGTTTCTCTGAAGCAATTTCTTTGGATGTTATGTGCAGGTATTGATGTGGTCAAGCATCAGACACCTTCTACTTTTTCCAAACATAAAGGAAAGCAGCACTTCAAGGCTAGGCTACTATTACAGGGCAAGTAATTACTCTGGGTCAGTAGATGTATTTCAGTAAATACCACTTGGTTAGATCAGGTCCCAGAAGGAGATTAAAAAGAGCAAGACACTTTCCAGGTAATTCTTTTATCTCCTCCTGGGCTCTCTGCAGTGTGGCTGTATGTTACTTTGTAGGCTTAGGGTAGCTCAAGTGAAACTACATGGATGAATAATGGGTGGGCATGGTCAGGTCTGAAGATCTTGAACGTGTGTTGGATATGCTTAGATATCATGAGGAAAGCAAAATGTCAGGAAGAGTCTCAACTTCGTAAATAAGTATTTCTATCAAGCTCTTGTAACTTGTGGGTGTGCTTCCGTTCAGAGTTCTTCCAGGCTGCAGCTTCCTCTTTCACGTTGGGTATCACAAGCGGTCTTCAGGATTTCTTGGATGCTGCTGCAGTGCAACCTGTCCTGTTGGCAGCCAGAGCTGCCTCTGAATTCTGTATCTTCCTCTCCTGTAGATTTGAAGTACTCTTGGCACTTTAACATGAACACGTGGGACCTGCTGCAAGAAAGCATGTGCCCCTGATTTGCTGATTGCAGATGCCTGTGCATCCAAGAAAGGGTTTGGAAGGTTATGTGCCTGCACAGTGTGAGTGCACCCGAGGGTCAGGACATGGATGGATAATGTAGATACTTAGCTTATCACACCTGCAGTGTCCAGTATGTTCAGTTCACTGGCTGAAGGCGTAGCTGGGTCTGAAATGATTGTCTAGCCTCTGCAACCTTAAATCAGGTCAGTGATCACAGTTAAATGTAGCTTGGAGGAAGGCAGCATATGAAAGTCTGTCTTTTTCTTTAGCAGGAGACTTGATAGCAAGAGCTGTGCCAGCGTTAAAACCTGTACGGTTCTGAATGCTTCCATAGATGGAGCACTTGCAAAATTCCAATTACCAGTAGTTATAAAAGATGACCTTGTAAAGGAAGGTAAACCCTAAGAATGCACTTGTAAAATGATGGGTGGTTGACCTATCCCAGGAGGTGAAGAAACCTCACTGTGGTTATCCTGTGTGTTGAAAACACCTCTCAGTTGGTTCCAGCATGTTGTATAATGAGATAAACCAACTGTTGCCTTTTCTTGAAAGAAAAGCCCCGTAGAGAAAGTTGCATGGGATTTTACCAAATTTAACTTTGGCTTCTGCTTGTCTGTTGCACTCATCTGATGCATAATTTTTTCAGAAATCTTATGATTGCAGAATGAACCCCAAACCATGAGCTATGACTGCCTATATATAGATAGATATACTGGCTGCTCCTTTTTTTACTCTTGCACCCTTAATTCCTGGAATTTGGATTTGGCAGTACATTTCAGGACCAATGGGTACAGAACTGCCTTTTAAGGCTATTGTTTCATTTGGCAATTGAATATTTATGATGGTGGTAAGGAAATTTTATTCTGCAAACAGACTTGGTGATCGCCATTGGCTTTGATAAAAACATACCCCAGATATATCTGTCTATTGACTGAGTAAATTAGCTATAAACTGACTTAGAAATACACAGTTGATAGTTATTTATTAAATGAACACAGTTAATTTAGAAGTTATTCATCTTGCAAACAAACTGCCAGCTCTGTAAACAGCTGTGGGTACAATTATGATTGCATCTTTCTAGCATTCATTTGATCACTGGAAGTAGAGCTAATTTAAACCTTCCTCACAACACTTTTGCAAGGTGTAATTGATTACTACTTGGTGACAGTTTTGTCAGGCAGGTATAGAAATAGCATGCAGATGATTGCATCTATCCCAATCCTGTAGGACAAGGAGGAATAAAATATATCATCTTTTATTTGACCTGAAGTCTGATCACGTGAGACTGTCTGCTTGTGAAGAGAGTAGAAAGTTATCATTTTCACATTGTCATTTCTTCTGAAGAGGACTGCAAATTACCAGTTCAAAGGAGAATTCCTTTCCTAGTAGATTGCTGTAGAGTTTATAAAGCTATATTTTTAATCAAATTTGAACTATTAGCTTGATTTTGGACTAAGTACATGCTATTTGGTGAGAATTAACCTGTCTTCCTTCTAGTTGTGATATCTGTAGCAGAGGTATCAAGAAAAAAGGTTCTCAGCCAGGTATGAGAAGTAGGACATAAGGATGACATGGATGATTATGATTAGATTTATTGTTAATTCAGTACTTAAATACTGGAATGCAGTATCTAAATAACAACACTGTCATTTATTTAAATTGATTATGGTATAATTGGGTTGTGGTGCTTCCTGTTGAGGAGGTGCTTCCTGTTGAATCATGAGCTGCAGTGAGGCCTCCTTGCTGTCTAAATTTCTCAGAGAAGTGTAGGTGTGATTAGGATCACTTAGTCTCAGATTTGATCAACAGGTCCATGTCTAAATAGTCTAATATAAAAGGGCTTGGCTAGAAATGTGCAAATTGAGTCTTTGGCCTTGCAGAATGCACAGTTACAAAGCAACAAAGCACCTAAGTAGCTTCTTTAAGATTTTTTCTCTCCTTATTTGATAGGACCTGAGTGATTTCACTTGTCCTTCCAAAAGTGTTTCCTCCACTTTCAGCCAGTTATACTCTTCAGGCTCCTTGCTGGGGCAGGGATTCATCCAGAAGCTGCTTGCAGCCTTTGAAGGTTGTTCTTTTTAGTTTTAGTTTAATTTTTATTCTGACTTGTAGCTGTAGGGTGGTTGCATGCCCTGAGTCCCTAGATACAGTTAAGAGACTCATGTGCTTATTCAGGACAGGGGAAGCTGCAGTTGATAGAAGGAAGAATGAGATACTTGCTTTCATAATTTGACAGTTATTTTGGGAGTTTGCTGTCCTTTACTACTTCCTGCAAAAGCTGTTTGTTTTCTAGTTTGTCTTTATTATCCATGTCTTTAGTATACTGTACTTGCAGATATTTGTTATGCCGAAAGGCAGGGGCGTGTACTGAAACAAAAACTTATGGGCAAATTGTTGGTTCAGAGCCTTTTCTTGGCAGTCAGAAAAGATATTGAGGGATAATCAAGTCATAGATTTGGAAATAATGTCTTAACAGTTATTAGGAAATATATAACAGCATCATGCTCTTTCTGGCTCTAGAAGAGAAACTGAGATTGCTCTCCAATTTCCTGAATTGAGGGTACTAGAAACTAATCTTTAACATAAGGAAACCACTCTTGGCATTAGTAGAACAAGCACCTGTTTGAGAGGAAAAAACTGAACAGGTCCTTGTGAGCAGCTGTGTGCCTTGACTTCTGGGAGGATTTGGGGCTGGCGCAGGTCAAATGTAGGCACAGTGTTAGACCAGCTCAGGACTCCGTGGCCAGGAGGAAGGGAAGGCAAGCAGTATACAGATATTGTTAGCATAGCATTTTACATAGTCTAGTTTCAAGTCCTTGCCCCATTCTGTAGAGACTTTTGATGTTCCCCATAGTGTGGAAACCTTGGGTTTTGATTCCGCTTGAGAGGTCAAACTGCTGAAAGCCCAGACATTCTGCATCTAATGTGTTCTAATGCAAGGCTCTTTACAGAACTGTCTAAATAAACCAGAGCAGCTATTCAGCAGGTGCTATTCATTTTATAAATCACTTAACAACCCTCAATACTGTCAGGAAATTAAAGGCAGATCTGTTGCATTAAACCCTGTTCTGACCTATCAGATCATATCTCCTGGCTTTTCCTCCCATTTGGGTAAATAATGATAATCTAGTGCTGTCCCTAGGGCAGGATATACTGAAAGTCTTCTGTAGGCAGATTATCTATTGTTTAGAGCCACACCAATACACTGGGGTGAATCTGGAGTTTCAATGAGAGGGGTGTGACATTTATCAGAACACTAATTAGTGAGTGCTGTTTGTGTGGGAAGAATGTAGTATTACGAAGTGCAGATATCCTTATTTTTATCCTGGCACCCTGTTAAAACTATAAGTGCTAAATCTGAAGTGTGGTGTCTAATACATGTGTACTTCTACACAAGGCTTTTGTTTTGATCGACTCCTCCTGTTATAAAATTCAGAAGTGTTTGAACAGAATGATTCCTCCATGGAAATCAGCTCTACTTTTTCATCACATGAGGAGATGAAAGGCCTTTTTTTTTTTTCCCTTCAGTAGCAAAGCTATAGAGCTGCACAACTATTTCCCCAAGATCTTCAGGAAGTCAGGAATGTCCAAGGAGAAAAAATTACTGCTTCAAGTCAGGTCTCACAGTACTTCTTTTGCCTAGAACTTTTGGAGAGAATTTTTGGGCAATGCTAACACGGCCTTCACAGGAGCCTTGGGAATACAAGGCAAGGAGCTTTGTGTAGGATAGTGTCATCCATAATTCCCCTAAAGAAACAAACAAATCTACCTTTTGTTTTGTTTGTTCTTAGTGGAGCCTGAAGGTAAATGTGGATTCCTGGCATTAACCACAACTTATTCATGTCAGACTGCTATGTACCAGCGCATGAGCTAAACCGTGTCACTCATTTTGGTGTACTGCAAAATGACACATCTGAATTATTTGTATGAATTCCTCATATATGCTAATATGTAGAAAAAAAAATGAACCTCTTTCATTTTATGTAGAAGAAGCATGTTAGCATAAGCCATTTTTCATGTAAACTCACACCTAGAATTAATTCTGATGCATTAAAAAAGATCCACAGATTAACCACTGGTTGTATTCTTCAGACTTATGTATATTTTTGAGGGCTGTTTGTATTTTTACCTGCTGTAATGAAGATAGGCTTCTGTAGGTACGTTGCTGTCAGAAAGTATATGCTGTGGCTAGATAAGTAACTTTTTCAGGCATTGCTTTTAGGGGAAGAGAAAAATCGAAATTTCTTAAAGGTCACCTTGTAAACCAATAGTTTGTGTCAAATGCTTCTGCAGTTCTGGACACTCTCTAGTGGTCAACTATAATTGAATATAGTAAAAAAATATCATATCTTGTCTTTTTGTCACTTGTTCTTTATCTTTCTGAGATGGTAACTTCACTCCTCTCCCAGCCCCCACTGGCTTTTGCATTTCAGTAGTTCTGTTTCAGTGTATCTTGTTAAAAAATGTCGCAAATGGTCCAATAGGTATGCTTTTCTCCACAGAAGAGAAATTTATCAAAATTCCTATTTTGCCCCAATAAGCAAATTTTAGAATAGTGTTATATTTCTATTTTACAACATTTTTTTTAAAGGAATGAAATGTGAAACTTCATTCTGACAAATGTTCTTCTCTTTGCTGTTGATCCATGGCATGAGTGCGCTGCCAAATTACCTGTGCACTTGTGCTCATTTCCTTCATTTGTATTGTGGTTATAAAGGAAGTGTTCAGTTTATTTCAAGAAGAGTTTGGGATGCACGGTTTTGTCCTGTTCCCAGCAAAACACAGTTGAACTGCAGAGACATTAGCTGCTCTTAGGATGTGAAATTTTGTTTTAGTGGTCATCTTAAATGATGATTACCACGAGGCTGTTTTTTATGGCTAGTGAACATCTAGTCTGTCTGGACTTCCTTGTCCATGGTGTTTTAATATATTAAGTGCTTAGCTTTGCGTTTATTAACTGGCTGTCTTTAGCATATGTATGAGGAAATTCACAAGATGTGGTTGAGCCAAAAGCTTTTAGTAAAGTTTTGGGGTAATATTAAATTACCTGTAGAAATTAATTTTATGAGAATCCTGATGAAACACTTGCTAAACAGCACATCTAGTCTTGCCTGAACCCTATTAAGCATTAGAGGCACGTGCTTTGCAATTACTACACTTCACAGCATCCCAGAACCTTGAAATATGTACGGACTTATTATACTCTTGTATCACGCAGTTATAGTATATCCCATGGCAAAGCACAAGACAAGATGTACCCATAACATCCAAGTCCTGTTATTGGATATGTGCACACAGGGTGTCCAGCACTGAGTACCTCTTTTGCAGCTGGGCTGAAATTGCTGGTTGCATTGATTTCCAGTTGGACACATCAGTAAACAAAATCAGTGTGCAGACTATGTGCTTTACTAAAAGATTTGCTTTTGGCTATGTTGACAATAGGTAGCCAGTGAGATTTATTTATAATGTTTTCAGCCTTTACCTCCAAACTGGGAGTTAGTGCCATCTTGCTTTCAGTCTCTCAAGTGCTCATTCAATCACCCTTATCTGACTGCTTAGCATATAACTGTATTTTGTACTTGGCCTGACTGTGGTACAAGTGCAGCTTCATCATCTACAGCAGCAGCAAATAAGTGGGATCCTTGAAAGAATGATAGGCAAATGAATCTCTCTGACAGTACATCAATTAACTTAGTAATGTATTGAAATTGCATCGGTGAAGAATACAAGCTGGAGCAACCTTGAGCGTATCAGAGCTCTGCAGGATCCTGGCCTTGCACGCCTTGCCAGTGCAGCACTGCTAAAGGGTGAAAACAGCCAAATAATGCTCACAGAATTAACAAGTAACATTTTCAAGTTATGCTGGTGGGTTCAGTACAGCCCAACTGCTGCTGCTTCTCCTTTTGCATGCAGAGTTTGAGACCACCCTCTACCACAGCATGCTCTCCCTACTGGCAATTAATGGGAAAAGCGTTTGCAGAGTACGACTGCAATTGTGTGGCCCCAGCAAGCTGGCACTGGAGTTACAGGAGCCATGCTGTTTAATTGGGGCCTCTACAGACCCCAAAGGAGCCTGGTAGAACACCACAGCTCCAGTTTGCTGCTCTTATCCTTTGGTTGTCTGCTGCTTGCTTTAGCTGCAGAAAGTAGGGGCAAGCAGGTTGTGGGCCAGGTGGGGGTCAGTCTTTTCTCCTGGCTAACAAGTGATAGGACAGAGAGGAGATGGACTCGAGTTGCACCAGAGGAGGTTTAGATTGGATATTTAGGAAAAATTTCTTTACAGAATTATCATCAAACACTGGAAAAGGCTGCCCAAGGAAGGGGTGGAATCACTGTCCCTGGAAGCGTTCTAAATATATGTAGATGTTGTGTGTAGAGACATGGATTAGTGATGGACTTGACAGTGCTGGATTAACAGTTGGGCTTCATTTTAAAGGTCTTTTCCAACCTAAATGATTCCATGAAGTGTGTTGAGCAAGCCCCGGAGGCATTACTCCAGAGGCATGACTGGTCAGTCATGGTCTGCAAAGACGTATTGCAAGCAGGATTTTATGTTTCTTTTTCTCTGTGCACCCCAGAATATGCACCTACAGAGCAAGGTAGTAGCCACAGTACCTCTAACTTTTGCTACTATGCACGTAGTACCTGGCATGGTACTTGCCTTTGGAGGACTTAGCTGCGACTTCATAGTGAAAAGAACACCTGTGAAGACCTATTTTAGTTTTCACCTACCCCAGGATGATCTGGTAAAGTCTTCTCTGAGAAAGGCCCTCATAGCAGAAATATTTCTTTGAATTGCTAGCTGCAGGGGTTCTGGAGGGAAAGTAATTCTTTAAAGCTGATGCAATCAGTTCTAAGCTCTTAAAGGAAGTCCTTGATGGATTTCCTGATTAAAAACTTATTGTCCTTTGTCAACTTCAAAAAAATATATCAAAAGTCCAGTGTTTGAACATATGAAGATTCAAGAGTACTAAATGAAAGAACGCTAATTCTTAGTGTTAACTTTTTCTCTGCATTTCCATGTGCATCCCAAAGGTAGGACAGCTTTTGCAAGAGGGAGGAAAAGGACACAGTTGACTTATGACTGTCTGGATCATAATACAAACTTAAAGGGGCCAGGATTAAGATGGAACTTATTATAGTGCTCAATTTTATAATTTAATGTCCTTTTGTTGTAGCTTCCATGGCTTCAATTTCTTTTGGAAAGATGATAATAAAGATTATCACTTTCTTCAACTCCAAAAATAGGAATGCATATATTTTGCATGGTAGCATTTTCAGTTTTTCCCTTTGCCTTCATTTTCTGAATGCAGTGAGAATATGCAATATGAGAGAATTATTTAATGTTTTTCTTTTTACCTTTTTAAATAATTTTGGAAAGGTGCAGCTTTCCTAGATTTATAGATGCTCTAATATTCATTGGTAAAGGAAAAACATAGTTTTTTAAGCTCCATTTCTTTAGAGTGTCAAGGCACATCTGTTTAGTTAATTTTTTTATTGTTTAGTTATCTGTGTAAAACTGGAGGATTTAAATTTTTTCCAGTGTAATTAGAATCTTAGGCTTGCTGATAGTTTTGAGTATAAAGAACTTGACATATGGTTATCCTATTTTAAAAACAGTAGTCTGCAGGAAAGAATATAACTTCCTAAATAATTATTAATCCTTGATTGCTTTCTTTTTTGGCATACCTAACTACCCATTTTTTTGATAGACTGTTTTTGATGAAAATGACACATTTATGTTCACAAATCTCACTTCCTATGAAAATTTTTCTATACTGTTCAACAGGGTCTATGGATTACTGCAAGGCATTCAGACAATGATGGGATATTTCATTATGCCCTTATCAAAGAATGTGCTATGTAATGTCGTTGTGAGTGATTTTTTTTCAATTAAGGTGTACCAGTTTCCAGTTATAACTCTCTTCCTAGCTAATAATATTTCTTCAGTCTCATTATGTTATGCAAGCATCAATTGAGAGCTATCATTTAGTTCTTCTGCAAGTAATAAAAGCAAAGAACTGAGGAAAGAGACCAAGCTCATTGGACAGTTCAGGCTTTTATAAACACTTCTAACAGAGCTTGAAAAATAAAGGATACAGTTTAAACTTCATTCAGCCTCCTACACTGACCCTACTCCTGCTGTCCTTATTGCAGGGACAATCCTGTTTCACCTCTGGTGGTAACTTTGCACCCAGGCTTGCAGGACACAATTTTTCTTTGCTTTCTAAGGACTCAGTCTTGTAGGAAACAAATATCTGTAATTGCTCAGCAATAAAGTTTCAAAATATGCTGTTAGAGCTCTGTGAAAGTGCAACAGTCTTGTGCATGTTGAATTGCTGCAATCTATCTAATAGACCTGTGAGGAACAGTACTACTATTTTACACCACTTTATTATATTAATATTCCTAATAATAGTTACATTATATAACATTCTTCTCTCTCTCCTTTTTTTTTTTTTTTCCTTAATTTAGAGTTTATAGAAAATCATATTCTGATGTTCTTTCTGCTGTTGGGTAGTAATTTTCTCAGCAAATACCAACTCAGGCTATTGGCAAAGCCAAGTGTTGTTCAACATGATTAAGGGTATTGAAATTACCCTAAATTATTAACCTTCCACAGATACTATGGTATTTGAAGTTCTTGTTTTCTAAGAAGGGGGGGAAAATTGATTTTTAACTTAAGTTAGAAATATAATATTAATGAATTGAGATTTATACACTGAACCACACCCAATGTAATTAGTTTTGTACAGATTATAAGGCATAATAAGGACATTTTTTTCTGTTAATAAATGTGCAAGGGATTTAAATTAGTTTGAACTTACCCTTCTGTGATTTAAATTGTTCACGTATAGCAATCAAGGCATAACCTTTTTCCCTGAGTTACTGCACCAGAATATTTGCAATAACACCATAGTTTCCTGACTTTATGGCTGAATTGTCAAGTAGAATATGTTTTTGTCTAGTAGTTGTTGGGATGCCTAGCTGGAACATCCACAATGGCAATGACAGTTAGAGGTCCACCCCCTCCACCCCCAGTCTTTTACAGTTCAGGCTCTGCTGAATGAATTCACATTTATATTTAGGTTGAGTTGAAATGAGGGGTTGTATCTGTATGCAAATATGGGCTGACAGGAATTTCTGCCCTGGGTGCCTCTAGATGTCAGTGATTTGGTGGTGAAGGTGATTACCTGCTATTAGTCACATCAATGGGCTTCTGGGCATAACAGCCTCAAACTAGACAAAAAGCCTACAATGCCATAGAATCAGCAATGTCAGGACACAGGTGGGTGAAGGAAAAAAAAACTTTTCGGGATTTGCTCCTGAACTTAAAAGGCAGCTCTTATACCTCTCCTCCTTTAAACTTAAGAGACAGAAAAAGAAAGCAATGGTGGGTGGAACAGTGAACCACAGACAGTTTCAGACAGTCTGTTCAGACTACAAGGAAAAAATATCTCGATAAATATTAAATGCAAAATACTAGGTTTTGTGACAGAGGTTAGGCAAATACATGTGAGGATGGTTTAGTTGTGCAGAGCAGTGTGCTACTTTCACCACCACAACTACAGGAGCTGATAAAACTGCCTCCATCAAAAGTGAAGGCACTTCTGAGAAAGTATGGAGTTATTCACTTCCCTGAAATGCCTGTTTACTCAGGAAAAGTTGCCTGATACTAAATGGACTTTTGCGCTCTGCCACATTCATGAAGCCATGTGAAGGTCATTGTGATTGCGGAGCAGGGGCATCTCTTATGCCACATAAACAAGCTGTAACTACTGTGATGTGAAAAGGATGATGTGACTGCAGCTAATATTAGGCACAGCATTGCAATCCTACACTAATAGAAAGTCTAATGATAATAATAATGATAATAATATCTTATGTCTAGTTCCATGTATTGTATTTAGATTCACTGGAGGCAGTGACGTGTTGGAGTTAAGGAAAACACTGGGAAAAAATAGATTATAATCTTAAAACTTGCAAATGCTTTCTGAACATAAGATTAAGGAGCCAAAACTCTAAAGGAGAATGGCAATCCATAGACGGTCATGCTCTGAAGAGTGAGGCAAGAGAGGCTGTCCAGTCTACCTGGTGAAGGTCAAATGGCTGGCTGACCAAGAACATTTCTCTTATGCATATACTGAGTGCTGGTACCTAAAAGGAAAGGTTTTCATTCAGCACACTTGTATGAAAAGATCCTGGACAAAATTTGGGGTTTAGGGTTGGTCTTTGGGGTGATTTTTTTACAGTATCTGAGTCAATTGACTTCATAAGTGTCACAGAACCTTTCTTACACATGCACCTATAGGACACACAGTTGTTTACATAAAATCCATTTCAGCTCATATGGTGTGATAGAAGATGAATAGAGGCTTCCTGACACTAAAATTAAGGGAACAAAATGGAAATTGAGCATGAAAAGTACTTAACAGTGCAGCAAAAGATAGAATTGCTAAAGAAAATAAATCTATTTTGTTACAAAATTGTAGCTTAGAGTTGTAAGGTTTAAAAATGGTCACAGATCTCTAATTATATCCTATCGTCCCTAATGCATGAATGAAAATGGGAAGAAGGAGCACAATGTTTTGATCTGAAACAGTTGGTTTAAAGTAGTGTTCAGATGAACAAAAGCAACCACAACATGTAGTTATTCTTTGCCATTTAAATTCATTATTTATATAGTCTGTTATAAATTTTATATAATCTATAGAGGATAATAGGGTGACTTCTTTATCAGTGTGTAATAAAAATGCAGTGTATAAACAGTACACAGGTTTTCAGAGGAAGAATTTTTTAGTAGGGTTTTTTTTGGATCTTGATTGGTTTTGCTGTGTTGAGGGCTATTGAACTTTGTTTGTTTCAAGACACAACAGTGATTTTTAATTTTTTTGGTTTTGTCCCTGAATTTTTGACTCAAAAATTGTCCCTGAATTTTTAAGAAACTCATTCATTAAAACTTAACCTAGATACATAGTAGTAAATATGAAAGTAAGAATTCTTCACATTCTTATTGGGAAAAAAAATATAATTAGACCAGAGTAAAATGAGATAAAAATTAGAGAAAGTTAGATATGTAGCACTTGATCTGCAATGATTTGTGTTATCTGTACTTATTTTTCTGTTCTATCCTATTGTGCTATTTTTCTGGACACACACTGATATAAAGCTCTGTGGCTATTTTTTCAAAATGACAAACCCTTTCATGTTCAGGTCAAAAAATTGTTTTTCTTTTCATGTGTGTATAATTGTTGTTATCCAACTGTAGGTTTGAAAATGTTTTCCAAAAAGCTATTTTATTATTTGGGGGCTGCACATTACCAGCATATAGAGAAATCATTTTTTTACTCTTCCAAAACAGAAGATGCAGGCTGAACTCCAGGAGAGAATAAGCTCAAATCTTGAGAGATAAATGGAAAAATATCTTCTTATCCCCATGTGACCAGATGGGGAGGAAAAAAAAGAGAGGAAACTGAAAAAACTGAATCATATTGGAAAATCTCTCTAAGATCAATGATTCCAGCTATTAACCAAGTGCTGCCAAGTCCACCACAAAGCCATGTCTGCACATGCCACATCTACACATCTTTTTAATACCTCCAGGGATGGTGACTCCACCATTTCCTTGGGCATCCTGTTGCAATTCTTGAAAACCATTTTGGTAAAGAAATTGTTCCTAATGCTTAATCTAAACGTCATCTGGCATAACTTGAGGCCATTTCCTTTTGTCCTATCACCTGATACTTTGCAGAAGTGACCAACTCAAGTGAGCCCACCTGGCTCCTTTCAGGCAGATGTAGAGTGTGATAAGGTCACCCCTGTGCATCCTCTTCTCCAGACTAAGCAAGCCCAGTTCCCTCAGCCACTCCTGATAGCATGTGCTCAGCCCCTTCACCAACTCCACTGTCCTTTTCTGGGCACACAACAACATGGCATCAACCAAAATGAAGAGCAAATTCCCCTCAGGCCTCCGCTGTTAGAAAACAAATGGAGAGAAGTGCTTAGATGAGTCTTTCAATGCAGGGAGCCTTAAGGATAAGGAGGCGGATAATGATTACAATTAGAGTTAAGATCCTAGAGCAGAATAAAAAGGTTCAGTGTCAGATACACTGTCTGCTAGTAAATCATTGTTTTGTTTCTTTGCTGTGATGTAAAGATTGATTAAAGTCCAGGCCAGGTTTATCAGTTCTGGGAACACAAGCAAAGTAATTTTTTTGAAGAGATACTGTTGACTTGCTTGACTTGGACCAATTATGTCAAGTAAAATTGTGTTATACCACGTGTGTTTCATCCCAGTTTTTTCTGTGACCTAGAAATACTTTGCTCACAAGGAACTTTGACTTTGAAGAATAGAACTTATAATATGAGAAGAGGAAGTGCAATGTAGAGCAAGTCACAGATCCATTGAGACTGAAACCTTGATAACTGAGGGAAGGGAAAAAAGTACTTTGATACTCATATGAAACCTTGTAATTGAAGCATTGGCTCACTTGAGTTACTACTTCTAGAAATTGAAGTGCACAATATGAAGTGACAATTCCCCCTTGGGAAATAAGCAAGACCTTGGCCGTTTAGCAAAACGTATTCAAAATAATGAAGCGCTATGCATTACCTTCAAAAATATTTGCAATTTAAGACGTACCAATTAATAAATTAAAAATCTCTTAATTTGGTGTTCCAAGTATGAGAAACCAGTTTCTGTCAGTCTGATGACTTAATCAGAAATCATAAATTACCTATACCATTATTATTTTTTATACCTGAGCAAAAGAGATAATTATTAAGGCTGTAAAAATAATAGCTTGTACAGATTAGTTATTTATCTTTTTCAAAAAAGTTGCACAAGCTTTTAAATCCTTGATGTGCAAATGCTTTGGCAGGATTTTACCCAGCTCTGAGCTTGAATCTTGCACCTTAAATGTTCCTTAGCTCTCCTTGCAGACCCATCATCCTCCTCCTTGAGCAACCTTAATCACAGCTTGTTATGATAGTGTACAACGTTCCATGCTATACTATAGGAAATTACCAAGTGAAGCCTTCACTACCTGAGATTTGCTACTCCACTTTGTAGAGCCCTTTCTTGAGTAAGTGGAGTCCTCTCTCCCCCTTCCCTCCATTGACAAAGGATATTTGTAAACATTACAGAGCAGAAAAAAAGTAGAAGCTATAGAAAAAGGTGTGTCAATGGCTGTTCAAATAATTAAATCATTGGAAGAAATATACTCTGCTGTTTGATCTAATAGGGATTTTATCCTAGTGATTCCCATGCAGTAGGAACCTTGCAGCCTAGATAAATTACAAGATGATTAAGCTTATGCATGTGTTGTGAAACTAAGGCTGAAGTCTGTGATAACCTGGTCACTATCTACTGTAACAGAAATAGGAGGGCCTTTCCAGTGAGGCAGGGTCTTTCCATTTATGAGTATGTCAGGGTACCCACCATCAGAAATGTCTCTTAATTACTAATATAAGTGACTTAATTTCAGAACGGGTTTTTGTTCTTCGCAAGTATTCACGGATTATTTATTTCAGCAATATAATCTTCCAGTACTGAATGCAACAGAATTTCAAGTCATTGTAACTTCAGGCAGTCTGGGTGATAAGAACAGTCCTTCTGGCTTTCAGTGTTCAACAGTGAGCCATGTCCTGCAGGAAAACACTCAAATATTACTGTTTGTACTGCAGTAGCATGTCAACATCTCATTGATGAGTTTGAGATTGCCCCTCTAAGATAATAATTTATACAGTCCACATGGAGGGGGAGGAAGCAGCATTTTCCTGCCTGTCCTCAGATTGCCCTCAGTTATTTAGGTGCTCTTAGACAAATCTGCAGCTTGAACACTGTTGGGTGGAGGCAGCCACACCAGTTTCCCTCCCAGCAGCTGGAAACACAGCAGTCAAGTCCATGGAAGCTTGTGAAGTCTGGCTGTGTAATTCAGAACCCTAGGAATGAAACTAAGTGTTAGTCTAGCTAGTTAATTTCTGGCTTTAAAGGCATGCCCTGGGATCCTAAAACTGATCTTCTCCACCTGACTGCTCTGAAGCATTTAATAATGCTGCAAAGGTAAATGGGATTTTCAATGGTCTGCTTTTTTATCTTCAGGCAACAGACAGAATGTGATAGTTTAAGGATCAGCTGGAATCCCATTGTACCTTCAGTGCTCAGTTGGCAAAACTCACGTTTTTCTTCTTCTGTCTCCTAAATTTAAGAATATTAAAATGGCTGGAACATGTGCTTTATTAATGATATCCTAAGGCCTCATCTGCTTCTCTTACTCTCTTCTTACCTTCTGTGTTTTTCTTTCTTAATGGTTATGTAAGAGTTGTTTTAAAAATAATTTGTCTCATTGATAAAACAGTTAACAACAAAAAAGTGTCTCTATCCCTCATATAAATCAGCTTTTTTTTTTTATCTAATCCTTGTATCTATCACGAGCTGCTTTCACAATATGTACTTTTGTTCAAATCTCAAAACCATGGACTTCCAAATGACTGCATTAGCAATCTAGTCTAAATTGAATCCATGTGTGTTGTTAAAGCCCCATGATACAGAAAAGCTGCCAAGAACCTGCAAACACTTTCATTTTATTAATGTAATATTTCAAAAGTAGTCCAATGACTGTGATGGGAAAAATAATTTCAAACCAGAAAATATTAGATTCAAGAAACTTTTCTAGTTTTTCTGCAGTGTTCTGTTGGAACTTGTTCTCTGCCAAATGTGATTTTTGGTAATATGCTACCTTAAAATTGTTACAAATCAGCTATCTCAAAATATGAGAAGGGTATGATTAGAAAAATTTCTTGCATTTAAAGCACCAATTCCTCACATAAAAGGCTTGTCTGCCTTGCTGATGTTGCAAATAAAGGAAGCAAATCATGGCTCTCTAGCACTTAGCATTTTATAAAAATGGAACTGAATTATTTCTTTAGTATTAATTTATCCATGATTTTCACAGATCATTTGACTACCATGCAAAGGGCTGCAGAAAAACTGGTCATCACTGATTTTCCTTGGGTTTGTTGCAGTGTGACACTGAGAGGCAGCTGCTGTTACTAGCAGAAATTCTTGCTTCTAATGCTCTGCTCCCAAATCAGGAGCACGTCCTTTTGTTTTGTAAGAAGTATTTGTCTGAATGAAAAGAATTTATTCTGTACAAACTTGATTATAAAGCATCCTTATGGCAAAGGAGGAGGAAAATTGAACTACTTTTGTCTTCTGAGGTAGAAGTCAGTTCACATACTTTTTCTATCTGGTTATTCACTTTCTCTCCCATAACAGATATTTCATTCTATTTCAAGTGCCTTTGTTGTAGCTTTCCTTCATGATGGCAGGAATGTAAGTCAATAAACAGAGAGTAATAAAGACACAGTGTTCATTAGAGAGATTACAACATCAGAGCCCATTTCTCTAAGCTGAAATCAAGTATGCCAGTAGTATAAATGCATTTCTACCAGGATAAACTGCTATCCAAGATCACAGTTTCAAAGAAAATTGTTGGTTCATAATTACACAATTCATGTTTAGAGATTTTGGTTGTCCAGTGGTTAAACCTTTGTTTCTTGTATGTTAAAATGCCTATGTACATGTGGTGTTGTGTGCTAGGGTGCATTTGTCAACAAGAGATACATTGCTAGAATGACTGTTTTGCTTTAAGTGGTAAATTTCCAAGTGTTCAGAAGAAGAGTTTGTTTTTAAATATCTGGATTTCTACGCCTCAGAATTTGCTGAAAGAATGACCCCCACAAAACTACTGACCTGCTAGCAGTTGTATGTGAGGCCTTTCCCTGAATGGTTGTGCTCTGAGCATATAATGTGACCTTTCCTCCATGGAGCATATGGAATTTCTAAGTGGAAGATATTGTCTCTCGGCTTGTAGCACTTTACAGTGCTTCATTTTTATTTAGTTTTCTGTGTTTAGCATCATGGGAACTGTAGATAGTTTCAGGGGCTTATCAACAGGAGATATTTGAAAGGTGGTGGAATTAGGTGACCCAAGAAGGCGATTAGATTTTTGTGCAGAGAATAACTGTGATTTATAGTGCAAAGGAAAGAAAAAAATACTATTTTTTTCACTGTAAGTTGACAGAATGTGTTTTTATTCCTTTTCCTTCAAAGGTATTTAAAGGCATGTGTCTGCGAGCAAAAAAAAAAAATGCTAGCTGCACTCTACAAGAATGGATACAAAGAGAAAACAAGTCTTTATTGTACTTTGGAACTCTTAATAGAGGAATGTGTCTTCTCCTGTTTGATGAGGGTGGTTTTTTGTATACGTAGATTGTTTGTTTGTTGCTTTATTTTTTCCCCTTCACTTCCTAGGAAAAAAGCCCAGAACTCAGGCAGGCTTAAAAACTTAAAAGCAAAACATAAAGTGCGAAATGGTATAGAACGTGACATTTTAGTTAATGCAAACTAAATAAAACCTATATTCACTGCTCAGATATGTCAATTGAACTTTAAGGAGAGATCAAACCTAAAGACATCTTAGACTTTGATTTGAATAGTATCTTAGTAACTGTTTGCACACTTGTACTTTCAATTTTAATTACATAAGGACAGGACTAATGGATTAATGTCAAGACCAATTAAGTGCTTGGTTTGTAAAACTAGATTTTTCTAGAAGGTGAAACTTGCTGTGTGCATTAATACTGCAGGCAAAGCAAAACTGTGTTCTGTGTAACTGTACCACACAACAGTACTCTTTTGCTCCTGGGCAGAGCTGAAGGTGAAACTTGCATTTTTTTGGGCATTAATGTAAATGGCATTTCTCTTTGAGAGCCTGATCCAGCTGCTGTAATCGACTGACTGTAGCAGACTGAAGACTCTTGGTAAGGCACAAGAAGCATGACACTGATTATTGAGATGATTATGGTTAGATGTATTGTTAATACAGTGCCTAGACATTGCCAGTGCAGTATATAATATTATCAGGCCCAAAGGGCTATAATATAAGGCAGGTTTGGCTGGAAATATACAGGTTTACAGCCTTTGGCCTTGCAGAATGCACAATTACAAAGCAACAAAGCACCTATGGAGATACTTTAGGATTTTAATTCTCTATGTGACCAGATCTTTGTGCTTTTCCTCACTTATCTAGAAGGGAGTGTTCCCTGTCTTCACAGTGGACACAGCCTGAAGGCAGCCCTGCCAGAGGGAGGGATCCATAGGGAAGGCAGCCCTGCCAGAGGGAAGGATCCACAGGGAAGCTTCCTGCGGCCTCAGGACATCAGTTTGCCCCATTGGTTCAGTCTGCAGCAGCATTTTTACACCATTTTGCAGGCCGAAGTGCACACAAGTCAATTGAAATTCCTCCGGCTCCCCATCTCTGGAATGCCTCAGTTATGTGAGCATCCAGACAGTTCCTCCTGCAAATCCCACCTATCTTTTGGCATAGTTGCAGTCATATTGACGTGAACTCCACTGAGAACGGGAGTAAGCGGTGCCAGAGTGGTGTTTCTTGACAACTGTGGGTGTTGGATAGACATAGTCTTTCAGTAGCATACTGTGAAAACCTGTCAGACCATCATATTCCCAGATAAGTGGCTTCTAAGAAATTTCAGGAATGTAATTAAAATTTACTGAGCATTTGTAAAACTTGGTTCAAGAAAGTACATTTAATTCACAGATCAAAGTTGAGATAAGATTTAGTGTGGAGTTATTTTAACACCAAGTGGGCAAATGAAAAGGTAGGCCAAAAAACTTAGGAGCAAAATTCAGATTAAAACATTGGAAGTCAATGGTTTAGCTTAAGGACAATGGACAGTAATGTAATGAAAAGGTTGCGCTGGGACAGGGAGGTCATTTATCTCTCCTGCTGTCTCCTCTCTGATAGTGTCTGGGGGGAAAATGCAAGTACTTGAGGGAGAGTATATGGCTGTTGAGGCAACTGCATAGTAATACTTCATTACTTTCCCTGCTTCAAACCATTTATAATTTGGAAAGTTACTGGCCTAGAAGAGTTTTCTGTCCAGTTTTTTTAACCCTCAATGGTGGCCAGGAATTCTAGAGCTTTGTTAGAAAGCTGTAGACAAACCAACTGTTGTTAGCAGCTGAGACAAACCAACTGCTTTCAGGTTTTTCAGAATTTTTCACACAGTAATTTTAATTTGGAACAATTTAGCTCTTGTGCTAGAAGAGGTGGTGATCACTGCAGATCTATTTCCCCTATGTCATTCATGTTTTAGTAGTTCGTTGCTGTGCATCCTTCTCTTCATCCAGACTAATAAATCCATGCCTATTCATTCATAGAATTCAGGTTAGAAGAGTTTCAGGAGGTCTTCAAGTCTAACCCTACTCCTTTGTACAGAACCTACTCAGTTTTGCCAGGGCTTGTATAGACAGAGGATCATACTGCACAGTCCTTGGGATGCAGTTTGCTATGAGTTTACAGCATATTATAATGAAATTTTATTCTTTGTTTTTTTGGTGGGGTTTTTTGTTTATATTTTTTTTGTTTCCTAGACCTACGTAACTCTCTGCATTAAAAAAAAATTAGACATCTTAATTTGCAGGGCATATAAGAAGGTATTTTATATGTGATAAGATTGGGTTTGTGCAAAGAAGTCATGTGTGTAAACTTTTCAGTTAAAGTACTGCTACTTGCTGAAAATCCGAAAGTGGAAAATAAAATATATTTCAGGTGAAAGCTCATTATATTAATGGAGTTTCATAAGGAAACACTATCAGTGTTCATAATAATGACATAAGATTAAGAGACAAGACCTTATTCTTAACATGATATTAAAGACAGAAGTTTGTGCTGGAACCATATCACAGAAAAACTTTCTTGATTACTTTTAAAACTGGGAGAAAGGGTAAAACTGTGTCATTTCACCATGAAGAGCATAGCATCTGTCTGAACTTAGGAATTCATTACTCACTCAAAATTGTTCTTGTACGTATTGTGAACAGCAAACCTTATAACCAGAGTTTATAAAATCCAAATCTTTATTCTAGGAAGCTGTGACTTGCATCTCTAATGCAGACCTGTTATGGTGGAATATTGGTAACCCTGCACTTCATTTGTGCATCTGATGATGGAGTTCAGAAGCTTTCAGAGGTGTGCAACTTTTGACTGTAGTAGTGATGTAAAGATGGCCCAGGCACAGAGAAGGACCCAAAGCTTCATGCTATCAAAGGGAATAAACTAAACAAAGACACATTCTTCATCAAAGAATATGTAGAGCTGAAGCAGTACATCACACAGACTGTCATATCAGACTAAACATTCCCCTGCTAGGGGCAAGCAAAGCTTTCATGTCAGGTGAGATGTGACAACAGAGAGCAGAAAGCTCATTACATATTCATCCTTTCACACCACTTCTTCAAAGAGCAAAAAATAACTTTTCAATCTGTAGAACTGTGTCTGAATAGTCTTCATGCTGGTCACTGCTGGGTATTGTTGAATGCTGTTAATTTTGTGCACCACTCTTAGGCTTATCTTTAATGCCATACATGTATGCCTCTGAATACTAACATGGTATCATTGGTGGTAGTGCTTAGATATGACTACTCAGGTGCTGACCACCAACAAAATAAGGAAAAGAGACCTACTTACTGCGTTAGTAGTAGTAGTAAAACCTTAGCTTAATTATTGTTTCTAACTTTCCATCATACTTCATGGAATCTGTGACCAAGGGAAAAAAGTCTAGGAAATTTCACTGACAAAATGTTAGGAAGCTTAGGACGTTATAGGGTTTGGAGAATTCTTGAAGACAATGGATTCTAGGATGCAAGGAAAGCAGAGGAGGTGAGGTGGTAATTTTCAAGCAGATTTGAATTAGCTGCCGTGACAGAATGAATTATGTATTTTCCATATTCTCCTATGCATCAAGCTGATTGGCATGTAACAAAGATGGGCTGTCATATGCTGGGAGAAGTCTTGGAGCACCTGGAAGGAAGGCTTGAGTAATCTATATCGCTAGAGATTTTAGAAAGAGATTGCAGAAACAGTATAGCTGCTGCCTTGCTTTCAGTCATGATGAGACTGAATCTGCTGCACTGTACAAGCTGATGTTGGTATTTAATGGAAAACCAACCTGAAGATAATGTGAAAATGAGCTATAGAGGAAGATTGACAGTCTTGAGAGAATGAACTAATGGGCTACTTTAATCTAACAGAAGCATCATAACAAGAACTAATGACTGGAAGCAGAAGATGCATAAACTCAAATTAAAAATAAGACACAGATTTTTATGCTGAGAGTGATTAACCTTTGGAAAAAAACTGCTAAGGGGAACTGTGAATTGTGTATTTCCTGAAGATTTGAAATTAATACCAAATGTTCTTTCTGACAGTTAGGCTCCAGTTAGGCTTAGTAACAGTCCACAAATAGCCTAATCTCTTTTTTTTTTTTTTTTTTCAGAATTGAAATTGATGACTTTTTTTGGTTTGAGGTGTTATTTTATTTTGTTTTATTTTCAACATAGCTAATTTTTACATCTTCCAACTTGCTACAACCAATGTATCATCTACTGACTTTCCTTTTGGATTCCAATCGTCAGTGCCTGCTTTAGACAGTGTAACCAATGCATCATAGAGAAAGAACAGTAGTTCAGAGTTTGGATGTGGGAGGCTCCAAATGAGATCATCAATTCTTTGTTATTCTGTTTACTACAGTAAAATCTTGGTTATTTGTATGCTACAGGAAAAATGGGCAAAAATTTTATTTAGGAAACACTGGAAAATGGGTTAGATGTGGCCTTAAGGACTATGGCTATATTAATTCATGTACAACTACTACTACTAGCAGATGGCAAGGGTGGGCATTTTTTTGTTTAGAAATTTGTGCCTTGCCTGTCTTGATGCTATTTCAATTTATAATCAATTTCTTAAATAACATATAAGAAATAAAATATGATGTTTTTCTTCTTTTATGATACTTTGATATTTGTATTTAAAATCCACCTGTAAATTGCACTATAAGTTTTATGTGCAATGTCATCATTCAGTATTAAGTCCAACATTCTGTGCAACATTAAATTCAGTGCTCTAACCCCAAATATAGCATACAGAGCACCTCAGTCAGTCTGATGGGATCATACACTCACATTACTAGGCTCCTGTAAACCATTTCACTGTCAGTAAGTCTGTAGTCAAAATAACAAAGGTCTTTTCACTGTTGTCCCATGTCCTTTTGTATGCATAAAATTATAGCAGTATTTTTCAAGTATACAAGTTTAGCAGAAGATAGAAACCAAAAAGATTGGGGGAGAAAAAAAAATCCCTCTTTCTTTACTTGACATTTTGTTATTAAAGGAACTCAGCAACAACTAATTAGCATAGGATTCTTTGCTTGCTTAGACTGCTTATTTACTTGCTACTTAACATTTGTATATTCAGTAGTGTCTAACAGCACAACCAAAGCTTGTTCTGCATACAATAAAAGCTACTCCCTGGCTCTGGAGTTATGTAGTTTAAGTGTCAGCTTGTAACACCCTTGCTCATTTTGCAAAGATATATACTTTGCAAATAATCATTTTGAATAAAGCAATGTACTACTCAGAAGGAAGAAAGGATGCAAAATGTGGCCCTAAGGATAAGATTCATCTCCCTTAAATTAGCTATTCAAAGTGCAGTTAAACATTTCCTACTCGATCCCTTTTAATATTGATTCAGCTGTCTGGCTCAGGCAGACACTTCCCTTGTTTATATAATGTACTGTACTTTGAGCAGTCAGGAGCTTGACTTGGTAGTGAACTTACAGGCTCTTAGACTCATGTGATGGTTCTTAGAGCTCACGTGCTTTCCCTGCATTGATTTCTACTGTTGTCCGCTTTTTGCTCTACCTGTCCCATCTTCCTTTTATAGAGTCATGGAATCTTTGAAGTCAGAGAAGGCATTTAAGTCCAACACTTAACCCAGCACTGTCAAGCCCACCACTAAACCATGTCCCTAAGTGTCACATCCATGTGTCTTTCAAACATGTGGTGACTGTAATATTCCCCTGGGCAGCCTGTTTCTTTCTGGCTCTTTCAGACATGTATTTGAAGTATTCTATTCCCAATAATATCATATGAGGTGAGGGCCAGGGAGAAGGAGAGTTGCAGGGAAGACAGGCTGTCCAAGCTGAACTTCATGTGCTTCCATCTCCTGGTGTGGTGTCTCAGGGTCATGTGGATGCAACACCTGATTTCTGTCCTTCCCACCTCATCATTTCAGACTTGGTACCTGAAGTAGAGATAGCTTGTACCTTGATGCAGAATAAAGGTCTGAGGGAGCAGGACAGCTATTTTGGAGAATTGTAGAGTTTGAAACTAGGATGCCATCACTAAGATATTGTGCGAGCATAAGTAAAAGCTCACTATTATGGAATGGTGTGTGGGGAAGGAGGAAAGGGAAATGTGCCAGAGAAAACTGTTCCACAAATACTCATGCTTCTCTGTTCTTTATGAGAAAACTTCAGAAGAAAAAGGTGGGCTCCGGAAGCCATGTCGGAAACCTTCAGCAACATTTCAAAACAAAAAGTGTATTTTGTTGTCCCCTCAAAAACTGGGAGAAATCCCAGATTTGTGTAGTTATACAAGCATCTAATAGCTCAAAAAGTGCTTACCTACCTTTGATCTGATGGGCTAAGCATAAGCATAACCATTGCTTCTGCTTCCACCTCTGTGTGAGCCAATTGTTTAATCTTGACTAAGTGTCTTTTTGCTTCCTCTTGCTGCTGGTTTCCATGTGCATAACACAAAGACCACAGTATCGAGTCAATTAGCTTTTGAATTTTGGTGCATGGATGCAACTAAATTAACTGTACTCAGGAACTAAAATGATTTAGAGGATGAGTTAATGAGTACTTCTTACTAACACCCATCTACTTGTGAAATGTTCAGGCATTACGTCAACTACTGAATGTTTGGATTTATTATGCTGGAGTGGGCCCACATCTATCTCAAAGATAGATTATGAAATGCTTAGGCTATTCTCTGTCTCAGACCTTGGCAAGCAATAATCTGGAGCTGTTATAAATCTGGGATTGTTATAAATCTGTGCTGTAATTTCTATTATACTGGACTGGGAATTGAGGTTTTTCTTCTGCGTGCTTACGGTAATGGATTGCAGGTTACAAAAATTACCACTTATTGTACCCACCAAATGCAAGCCACTAACTGACAAAATTACCAATTACTCTAATACAGGTAATTGTTTTCCTTCAGGTTTTAAGTCTTTTTTTTATGGGATTCTTAATTCCACTAGATGTTGTTTGTATCCATCTAGCCAGCAAAACAAATAGATCTGTTAGTGCTTCCTCACTTTTAATGACTTTTTAAATAGGTGTTTCTTATTCATCTTGAGCTCTCATGTGTTTTCTGAGAAAGTTTAAATGGAGTTTTCTGCCTTGGAATAAATGTACCTGTAGAATAAGTGCCTGTTTTCTGAAGGCTTTTTGTTGAACAGAGTATTTATGCAGAAGAACTCATGAGGAAAAAAAACCACAATTGGCAGGAGTGGAATGGAAAACATGTCATGTCTAGATATAACTTAACATTAAGTAATGTGTGTAGATATAACTTAATGCCTTTTTTTTTCTGTTTCTGTAACTGCATTCCTGCAGAAATGCTCTTCTATGACTCACAGATAACTTTTAGCAAGCTATTTATGTATTTTAAAAGGTTTAGTATGTTGTGGGGTTTGCCTTTTTTTTTTTTTTTTTGGTGGGTGAAGAATGTAGTCAGAAATCTCTCCCTCACAGATATGTGCTCGTGAATAATTAGTTGGAGAGCCTAATCCTCTATTTCTTATCCATGGCATAAAATGTTGGGATTATGTGTGCCTTTTCAATGATACTGGTGCTTTTATTTGACCCATTTATTTGGAGAGGAGAACCAGCTCTGTTTATCAGTGAAGGAAGAGAGAAGGCACTCCTCTTCTTTAATTTTTCCAGTTGGTTTCCAGGTACTTTGAGACATCCCCAAAAGATAGGAGTTCAGGAAACTGATAGGTTTAATTTTGCAAGAAGTGAAAGGAAACTCTCTCACACCAACTTAAAATTTGCAAAAGGTTTCTTTCAGAACATTTAATTTGGACAACAATATCGTAGAATCACAAAATTGTTTAGCTGAAAAACACCTTTAAGTTCATCAGGTCCAACTGTCAACCCAGCACTGCCAAGCCCACCACTAAGCCCCATCTACATATCTTTTAAATTCCTCCTGGAATGGTGACTCAACCATTTCTCTGGGCAGCCTGTTCCAATGCCTAACCACGCTCCTGATGAAGAATTTTTTTTGTAATATTCAGTAGACTTTATGTGGTGCAACCTGATTGACCTGTTGTATCCTGTTGTCCTATCCCGCTCCTCTGTTTAAAATGCGCTTGACATCTGTCCTGTGTGTGACTTGCATGATGAAGTTCTCCAAAGAAACCACCTCCAGTGTTGCTGTAAGGCTGCTGGGAAGAAGCACTGCTTTCTGGAGATCCACAAGGCAAACTCTTAAATATGTTTGTAAGGACTGTAATGAAGGCTCATTATATTGTTTCTCAAGAGCTAAAAGCAAACCTTTTCTATATTGAGCAGAATATCATTTCCCCCCAAGTGAAATGCTCTGCCTTATCTGTATATGCCAGGTGACAGATTTTATCTGCTAGATCTATCCTTAAGGAATGTATAGACCAGTTGTTCTTTCTTGCAAAATCTGATAAAAAGCTTGTCTTTTCCTTTTCCATAGAATTTTAATTAAATATACTGTTCCCTGCTTGTGATAGGGTTTACCAGGGGGATAGCTGCTTTTGTTCCCTTCTGCAATATGGACAAATAACCTGTTGGAATAAGAGACACTTGAAGGATTGTAGGACACTGAAATGGTCTGCAGGATCTCCTCCCTGTTCATTTACAGGTTTTATTAATTCAATGAGACCTTTCTATTTAGGTGTATAGGTAAAAAATATTTTTAAATGCGAAATGCTGCTGGTGTAGTACACTTGACATTTTTTGTTAAGTTTAAGTCCTACTTAATAAAAAGTTCACTTACATTTAGACCTAATATCTCTTTTCTGAGCACAGCAAGTAAAGAGATAAAAATCTCTTCTAATTTCCAATATTTAATGGAAATAAATTCTCTTCATTTTAAGGTTCCATTCTGTTTCTAATATTCCTTTTAAAATGAATGCTATTTCATATTTATACTATGTGTTACTTTTTGTTCCCATCTTTTTCCGGCATATCCTAAATCCACAATTGCATGAATCTGTGATTGCCTGTTACATTTCAATTCAGGGTTACAAACTTTGTCTAGATACAGCTCTTTATTAAGACAAGGTAACTGAATCTTTAGTCACATTTCAAGGGTTAAATTTGTGCTGTTGATTTGAATTTGTCACCTCTCTTCTTCCTCTATTTATTTTTACACTATTTTATGTAGGCCCATAAAATGTTTAGCAGTTGCTGGAAAAGTTGTTTCAGAAAAAAGAAAGGTCACTCAAATAAAGACACAAAATTACCAAATACAGCTAGAAAGGGCTCAACCATTTAAAAGGTCAGATTAAATAAGACACACTGTGGGGTAATTTACCCCCCAGCTGCTTAGCTTTTATGCAAGCTGATGAAAGCACAGAGGTGAAGGAGCTGTGTTTGTAGAAGCCGTTTCTGAAGCAAAAATTGATGAAGATTGATGTGTCTTCTGTAAAGTGCCCTTCAAAGATACCCATCCACTTAGAAGCTGAATATCTTTGTTCAATGATCACGAAGAATTTTTTTGAGTTCTCGCGTCTCATAAAGCAAACACCCTCAAGACAGAATTATAAAGGGACAGAGATGGAAGGAACTTTAAGAACTGGCTCAGACTTTGGTGCATCTGCCCTTGAATTTTGTGTGATGTCTCTGAGTGTTGACAGATTGAATACTGCATTATGTGCTGCACATTGGCAACTGATAATGTGTTCTTATTAAATGCTGCAATTTTTTTTCAGTCTCCTTTGAGAACAGTAACATAATACTGTCATTTATAGTGTATGTCAGTGAATGCTTTAGGAAGGTCATGCTGTCAAAGAGCTGCCCTGTGTGCCTGTGGCAAATTATCTGTTTTAAGTCCGTCTTTTATCTTTTGAGTGAAAGGTTCAATGCTACGTGTTCACAGCAGTTCAGTTTTAGATATAATAGTTATCGGTTTTGCAACTACTCTTTGGGGCTGCTTCAAAAACTGGTAGGTAATATTCTACATGCAATGAAAAGAGATTATATTTATGGGAATACATGTGTAAGGTACGAGCTTATATATGTTGATCATAGAGAATTAAAGGAAGGAAGAGGAGATAACAATGGCCATCAAAGTTGTTTGTGTCTTGGAATCTGGGAAAACTGGGAAAAAACTTTGTGAAAGTTGCTGGATCTTTTTAAAGGAATTTTTTGTTTTCCCCAGTTTTCTTCAATGTTTTTTGTAGAATGATTGGAAGTGTTCATGAGGAATTGCAGGTCCCAGTAGGATAGTCACATGCCTCATCTCAGTTATCATTTAGTTACCATTAAGGAGTGTCTTCTGTTGCCCCTGATGCTTTTGTGTCCAGAAGAATTGTTATTCGTCCAACTTCGACCTGGAGAGTTCTATTTCAGACCATGTGTAAATCACACTGGTAATCCTGAAATTGCCCTGAGAAGGCATTGTTCTGCAAGAAAAATTTTTTTGAATGTAAAGACCCTTAAATGGTATTGAATTTCCCTCTTTCAGAGGCTGTTTTTCTTGCAAAGCCGTTGGATCAATAGCACAGTTAATAAGGAATTGAAACTGCTGCCCCCTCAGTTTGAAGAGCAGGGAGCCTGGCCATGTGCTCTCTGGTGGAGATCTCACAGTTCTCTCCTCAGTACAAGAAATTGACCAGCAGGATACAAGTAAAAGTCTCTTTTCTCTGATTTTAAGAATTATTTGAAACAGATAAAGAGAAAATATTTTTCCACAGTGTGAAGCTTGTGTCTCACAAGCATGTAAATTTTGAGGGGTAATTTTATTTGTCATATTTTAGGTAGAAAGTATCCAATTGCCTTTTATTCTGCACTAGTCTTATTGTATAGTATGCACAGCAAAAGGCACTGAGAGCTTTGTTCCAGACCTTTTCGTGTGTTATGCTACCATTTAATAAGTGTAGTTAGTTACTTGGATAACACTTATATCTCGAGTACTTGTAGCAGTTTTTACCATCTGTATTTTTAAAATAGGCAGTTAACTTGAAATAATCTGGTGAAGGTGACTGTTTATTCCACTTTTTTGTCCCATATTCTTGGGGGTTCAGTTTGCTATATCAGCTTTGATATTTAATCTTTGTCAGACTTGTTTTCTGGACAGAACAAGTGGGTGTTATCAGTTTAGTTAGGTACAACTACCAGCTCAGGGTTAAATCAGGAACAGATGACTGGTTGTCATAGCTGGAAGGAATATTCCAGCTGAATAACAATATATGTTTTATTACAGTATATGCTTTCTCTGACATGGTCAAGCATTCCGCTTCTGAAAAAAAAAAAAATTGTGTAGAATTCTGTAGTGCCTATAAAATTCACCAGAGTTGGGGCCCTGTGCTTGAAGGTTAAAGTACATGTTAATTAATACACCATTAGTGTACCTTTAAATGGGATTGGTACTTCTCATTTAGGTTCTTCCATCCATGCTACTCAGAGGGCTCCTTTTAAAACAGAAGAGATGAGAGGGATACCTATATGATAATAAATATACTGTATAAAGCATTCCTTTGAATGTGGGGAAAAAACCTTGACATGTTTCAGGGGCACTCTCCTGGATTTTCATCACACTAATGTGGTACATGTATTCATTTTTTTTCTCATGAATTTCAAAGATAAATAGAATTCTCATGCTTGATTACTCTTGGATCAACATTTTTGCTTTGAAATGTACATTTTTAGCTAAAGTACTTTGTTAAACTCAGCAGCAATCTCGAAAAACATTTTTCTATGCTTTTCATCCTTCTCCATAAAGCACAAACAATACTCAATGTGCTGTTGGTGACCATGTAGAAAAGATGCAGATGTACAATCTGTAAGTATTTGAAGTGATAACTAAAATAGTTTCTTTGGATACAGGATTTCTTTATTATTTCTCCAATACATGGTTTTGTTCCTGTAGTGCTACTCTAACACTTCACTACAGTAGTATTCCAGAGGTACTTACTTTAAGTGTATTTCTTGTTTCAGTCTAGTTTGCTATAGATCAGTGGATCATTACAGCAGTTTTAGAAGGTAAGAGACTGCACTCTTGCACAAATATAAGCTTCTATACTTTTTTTGACAAAACTAAGTGAAGCGGAGTAGCTCTTTTTAATGCTAATATATAGAAAGTATAAATCACTAAGACTAAATCTGCTAGAGATGTGCTTTCCTGACCTTGTGCTGGGGGATAAAAATTTCTTAATAAAGTGCACCTTACTGATAGTGACTGTCTACTGGGAGGTGTTCTTGAGGTATTCACCACTTCTAAAAATAGAATGAAATAACCACTTTTCATTTAAATTCTCTAGTCATGGGAGACTTTCAGAGCTGCCTTTGGAGTCTAATTGCTTACAACTTCTTTTTGCAATTTTAGTTGGATTCTTTATTCCCTATCACTGCATCTCAATCTAAATGAGCTGTGTGCAATTATACCTTCCCAGTGACAAAAGCCATTTCTGTACCTGGCAGCATGTAAAAATTCAGAATGAAAAATTGTCTATATGGTAAACAGCATGAGTTTCTGACATTTCTACTGAGCCATGCTAAATGAACTTCTGTGTTTTATATTCAGTAATTAGTTTATTGTGCAGATAAGGTAGAAGATGCAGTAAGTATGGATTTTGTTAAGCTATTTTTAGTCTTTGCTAAGATAATACTTTATTTGGTTTGCTATTTTTCTATGTTTTCTTTTAAGGGTGTTTTTCTCACTGAAACACATGCAGTGCTACACAATGGTTAGAGCATGTTATGTTGTATTATACTTGATCCAATCCAAATCCAACTCTATTTCCAGAACCTATGGCTTTTATTTTAAAGTAAAATCAGACACAAAAATGCACAAGACAGCTATTATATTCTCTTGACATGACCTACCTCATTTTCAACCAGCCCATGCTGTTTATTGCTTTTAGAATGTATACTCCCACATGGTCACATATTGCTTTCTTCACTCCATGCTTGTTACTCTTGCTAAAACATAGCCGTGTGTCCTGCTTGCATGTTTCAATTAGCACATCTTTTTGCCAGTTCTCTATTATTCCATTATTACTCCTCATGCCTGATTTCCTGAAGAACACTTTCACACCAGTGTGACTTCTTCAGGCTACTTGTTTAAGGAGCAGTAGGCTCCCACCTGAAGACAAGAGCTCACATCTCAGACTTGAGCTGTGTAGACTCCTGAATGAGCACAGAACACAGGAGCGTGATGTCCAGCTCTTAAGGGGAAGGGAGCACCTAAGCTTTGCAGATGCTTGTAGTTGAAAGGAATAAAAAAATTCAGAGAGTCCACAAAAATTCACAAAGATTTATCAATAAATCACACAGTTGGTATGGAAGTTGGTATATTGGTCCCTAACCTACTAAAGCAGCAACCTGCAGTGGGCTTTGGATAAAGGGATAAGGTGAAATGAAAGAAGGAAGGAAAGAAATAAAGGTCACCAGCCCTGGTTCCAGTGTTGGTCCAGCTGATGGGATGTCCAGGGTTCCAGCCTTGGTTTGGGGGTAACTTTTCATAGACAAGTTTCTCACTTCTTGAGCAAATTCTGTGCAGAGTATTCTTTCAGACTTTTCTGGAAGTGGGTCAAAGGGTTTTGGGGGTCTGGAGTGGTCTTGATCTTCCCCTACGCTCCATGCCCTCTTGTAAGCTTCACTCCTGCTCTTGTGTTGTACTGTATTGTGCTTGTCTCCAGAAACTAGTAAGGGATGTGTGGCCCAGGAGAGTGGTACCCTGCTCCCACATGGCTCCCTGCTCCAGCCATACCTTGTTCTTTCCTGTGGTGTGTCTCTACCAACAATTCCTGTCTGTTTATTGCCAACAATCCTTGGTTGGCTGCACAGCCATCTGGCTATCGTGTCTGAGACATGCACACTAGCCTCTTATCCTCTGGGATTCTGCAAGGAGGCAGTGCTCAGAGGTGAAAAGGGTAATAGACTTACTGAAAACCTGAGCAGGGTGGGAAAAAGGAGCTGAAGACATTGACAACACAATGGCAATGAAGTGCATTTTGAGTCACAAGATGCAATCAGACTTTAGTTCTTATATTGCAAGCCACTTGCTCATTTTGCCCCTCTGCAATTGCTTAACACTCATTTATTTATTTATTTTTATTTTTAATTTGAAACATGCCAGCTTACAGAAAGGCATCCCATTTTCTTTCTGAAAACTCAAACACTCCGCTTTTCCTTGGCACTGTACAGGAGTTGTGAATTGCTTCCAAACTGAAACGCCCGTTCACAGCTTCACCCTGCTTGAGTCTGAAAACCACCAGGCACAATAATTCTGGCTCAGCACATTAATTTACTAGGATCCAATTCAACCTCTAGTACAGCTGAAGTAGTCAATCTGTCTGATTTTTAAATTTGGAACAGGTATTGAGCTATGAGCAGCACTGGACTGAATTTTTAGTTAGATTGTGAGAAATGGCAAAAGCAGAAAAATTATTTTTGGACGCTTGAATCACTTCCAAATATTTGTTTCCTGTCCATGCATTATGGCTCTTGCTCTTTACTAATTTAAGTGAGGATAATGTTTTGCCTGTGAGACTGCTTCTAAAAGGTGAAAATTGCATCTGTGGGTAGAATACCACCAATTGTTAAGGACAGACTATCTCTGCTCCTGTTCAGAGGTAAAGAAGTGTTAAGGAGTAGGCACTTAGCTTATTCCAGACACCTCTGTGACTCCAGTCAAATTGTAGAAAACCTCTTCTAATTTTCCGGCTTCCTGACTGAGAGTAAATAGGTTGAAGAGGGAATGGAAAGCAGAAGAAAATCTCACTGCAGTCCTTGCTCACAGCAGGAGGTAGTCAGGTCTTTCCACGGATGAGAAGAAATTATTTCAGTTCTGTCCCTCTTGGGCACACATGGAGTTAGAGAAACTGAGGAGTTATATTTTTTCTCTGTTCATGGGACAGTTGGCATTACAGCAGTAGACCCTTTTATATGAAGTTGGATAATCCCACAATACAGAACTAGTGTGTGATTGAAGTGATACATCTAATAGGTTAGGAACTATTGTTGGAGAGAGAAGGAGTAAGTGAATAAATTACCAGTTCTTGCTGATTAATTGGATAGAATTTTTGCAGAATTTTTTTTTTGGTGCATTTTGAATCAACAAACTGTATATTACAGTCTTTTTATAGCCCACTTAGAAGCATAATATATATTAATTTCCCCAAACAGAAGGAAAAAAAATCAAAGCAACAATTAGCTCCAGTGCTTGCAAAGGCATATGTTAGTTTCTGAAACTTTATGACACTTATTCTCATCAAAATACATTTTGAGTGAGAAAACACCAAATATAAATTGGAGATATACTGTGTAGAAAAAGATCTGTAGAGATATGTGAACACAATAGATGTATAAGAAAAAAAACATTGACCATTTGGAAACAGTAATAGGAACGAAGATGTTGCTAGGTAAGAATAGCATGTGGTACTGTTCTAGCCAAAGTGTAAAAGAATATTTTGTGGCTTTCAGTGCAGTGTATAATAAATAGATAGATTCATATAAATGCATGTTGTTCTCATGTGTCAGAAAGTAAAAGAGAAGATATTCACATGCCAAGTCCTAATGTTAAAAAGTTTTAGGATTCATCTCTGCTGACACATGCGATTTTTATTTTTTGAGCCTCTTCTCCTTTTATTATACCTGTCAAGCTAATACTCCTGTTTCTTGTTTATTCCCTCTGTTTCTTTGTACTAATCATTGAAACAAGAGACTACTTGTGATAATGGGCTTGTATGTGGATCGGTGGTGTCACCATGAAAGGGTGACATTGAAGTTAAAAGAAGCTACTAACGAGGATCTCAGGGGAAGTGGAGCTAATTAGTCAAGTTAAAAAGGGATAATTCATTGCAGCCTTTGTCTTAGAAACACATTTCAAAGTTTCATTTCCATTTCAAAGTTGCAGACTGTAACTTGCAGATTTATCATGATGCATTTAGCTGAAGAAATAATCATCTGGTTCTTTCTGACTGGCAGCTGAACATGATTCCTAATGACATGTGAATACCAGGTCATCATCCTTTTAAGAAACCTAGAAGACCACATTTCAGGCTATTCTATCCCAGTCATTTTGAACATGCTTTCCCTTTTTGTCTTTTTTTTTTTTCGTTTTTAGTTATCTTACAAACCATTAAATAATACACATATACATGTAAAACCAAAAATTTCTACCTTTGAAAAATGTGTCAGTTTAAGTTCTGCATAGGATTGTGCACAGTAGCTCTGTTGTGTCCATAATCTAAAGAATATAAAAGGTACGTGAGCAATCAAAAGCTCACACAGAAGCTCAAAAGCTTCTAGCTATCTTTACTGAGATGCTGAGAGTTGTGCAATTGGTACAACTGAGGTTTTGTTATGTCCCTCTAATCAGAACTGAAGTTTTTTAATAGTCGTTCTTAGAGTAGGTACCTCTGTATCATCTCTTTTGAGAGAAGTCATTTTAGGATATAAAGAAAATAATGAAGTATTACTTCCCTATTTCTAAACAAAAGCAAGTATTTTAAACTTTTCCAGCAATTATATCTGTGAAACAATGTAAGTTTTAATGAGCAGTAGTTTATAGTCTGTCAAGTGAATTGTGCAGCGATCATACATTTAATTAGAATGTGCCAAAAATCTTGTTTCTAGAAGAAAATCATGCTAATCTGATGCTGTTGTCTTAAGCTAAAAATTATATGGTTGGGGAAAGTATCTAGCCAGCAGGAAATGATCAAGTTAACATCGCACACATCATATTAACTTCATCTCTTGCACGTGTACGTCAGGCTGCAAGAGTTTCCTCAAATCATGTCTCTAGAACCATGGAGCTATTTTTGATAGAGACACTCATCTTCAAATGTGATTAACTGCAGTTCATGGCAACAGAGGGTCTGCATATTGTTCGAGGTATAAAAGCTCAGTGAGGCATTTCTGTTCAACAAGCCGAAAGTTAATTGTAACAGTGTAAAATGAGATAGAGAAACTTCTGACACATGATACCTGAATCTGCAATTGAGCTGGCTTTGCAATTTGTAAGGTATTTGGGAATATATGTATTTTTAAAGCTTAAGGGAGCAGTTATACTAATGATTACTGACTAAATTGAAATATATATTCTAGCCAGTAGTTTGCTTACCATATTTCACTGTCCATAAGGGTTTACTGGATATTTACGAGGAAACACCTAAAGCAGAAAAGAATGAAAATAAAAGCTGAAATGTTATGGAGGAAGCGTAACCATGTATCTTAATTATTACTGTTACTGACAGAGAAGAAAGGTAAAATTAAGATTTGTCTGCTTGCAAGTGTACAGAATTAAATAATTTCTCAAGAAAGGAAGAATTGAAAAATACAGTAAATGAAGTAACTTAATATGAAATATAATTTAATACCTATAACCTGCACAAAACTAATTTAATAGTGTTTTGCATTAATTATAATATTAATAAAATATAATTAAAACATTATTGTACAAGCAGACGTGACCCTTCTGTTTAATGAACATGGGTGTTTAAAGACCTGATTCTAGAAATAGATGAGAAAATCTAAAACCCACAAATCTCACTGAACTGCACACACTGTAGACTTAAAAAACAGTGATTTGAGTGTATCTGAGATGTGATTCTAATTCTGTGTAACGTGATCTGGAAAAAGTCCTCCAAGGGAAACAAATCCTGTAGCAGGAGAAAGGTAGTGCACTGTCTCTGACAGACAGGTACTCAATAACTTGAAAAGGGTATAGACGGAAAAGCAGATTCTTATTTGGCAGGTAGAATCATTTCCTAAGCAAGGCTGCAACTTCAATAACAATGCAGGGCTTTCATATACAGAAGTTTCTAGAAAACATGAATAATCTTTCAGTCTGGTGTTCAGAGCTGTGTAATGTCTTTCTAGTCACTCTGTGACGTATAGAAATAAACACAGAGCAATTGTTTATTCAGATAGTAGTCCAGTATACTCAATAACTAACCACCTCAATTTCTTAATACTGTTTCTAAAAAAAAATAATTACTGAGTGAAAGAAAAAATTGAGAATAATTTTGTTTGTGAAACTCTGAAGTTAATAACATCTCACAACCACCTGGCCACAAAATTCAACATTATCAAAGTTTCCTGTATGACTTGAGGGTTGCTGTCCTCTCCCTTTGCACTGTAGAGAAGCACTAACTCCATTTTCTTTGTGTAGAGAGAAATATTGAAAAGACACAATGTTAGCTTAGGCTTTCTTCAGTTTAAGCTTTTAAACATTTACATTGATGGGAGCCAGGGTGATTCTTGACCTTTTGAAGTCATTTTGCTTTGGCCATTACTCATTTGCAAGCTCATTTGAAAAGCACCTCAGAATCATCCTTAAGGCAAGAACTTCACTTATGTAATTATTTTACTATACAAAGGTAAAAAAGAAATCTCTAGTTGGTAGTAGATTCTGATGTGTATTTCCCCCTCATTCCAGTGGAATCTTAATTATGCAATTATGTCAGTCAGTCTTTTATGTCAGCAGACAGTCTTTTTCTCAAAAGACTATTTATTCTATTATGTAAGTCTGTGAAGTAATCTTTGCTCCATTATGACCAGCAAAACCCTGTGGCATTGTGACTTCATTTTTTTTAATTCCCTTGTGAGAAAAATTCCCTCCACAGCAGTCCTGCAGAGAGCTTTTCTCACTATTTATGTAGAGTACTGGAGTCACCAGTGCAGGAGCAAATTTGTGTGGTGTATTTTGTCCTCATTTCTCCTTTTTGTGTGGATGTTTGTGTGTGTGGAGTGTATTTTTTGAGTATTTTGCTTTTGTTTTTAAAACAGTGAAAGGCAGCATGTAATATGGTGTATCATTGAGTGGGTAGCTAGTAATCTCTTTTAAATTATGTCAGTTCTGTGTCTAAAATGCTTTTCAAAGAAGAAGTTTGAACAGAAGCTGTCTGTAAGGTTGTGGTTTGACCCCAGCTGGCAACCAAGTGAGTGTGCAACTGCTCACTCACTCCCACCCTCCTGGTGGGGAGGAAAATCAGGAGGCGAAGAAAAGTAAAACTCGGGGGTTGAGATAAGAACAGTTAATTAAATGAAACAAAGTAAAATATGCTAATAATACTAATGATAATTTTAGTGAGAAGGAGGGAGAGTAATAAAACCCAAGAGAAATAAGCAATGCCCAGTCCAATTCTTGCTCCCTGCTCACCAATGCCCTGTCCATCCTCCAGCAGTGATCAACAGTTGCAGCCAATTCAGCCTGGTTTGCACAGAGTATGGTGTTCTATGCTATGGAATATGCCTTTGGGCAGTTTGGATCAGCTGTCCTGGCCATGCTCCCTCACAGCTTCTTTGTGCACCTGCTCACTGCCAGAGCATGGGAACCTAAAAAATCCTTATTTTAGGGTAAACAATACTGAGCAATAACTAAAACATCCGTGTGTTATCCATTATTTTTTTTCATGCTAAATCCAAACCCTGGTGCTGTGTGAGGAACTAGGAAGAAAATTAATTATATTACAGTGGTCTTTAAGGTCCCTTCTAACCCAAGTCATTCTATGAAAATTAGGACATGTAGTTAAAAGGAAGATTCTCATGTCCTTGCTTGTGTAAGTCAGAGGGCTCAGATTTTCCCAAAGATATGCAGTATTCTATCTGCCAGAATCAACAGTGCCATCAGTCCAATTATCAGGGCAGAAAACAGGAAATGTAGTTTTTGGTAAACATAGTTTTCTAGAAAAATGATGGTTGGAAAAATCTCTTAAAGTTGAAAGTAATGAAATTAGTTGCACTTAAAATATTAGTAAATTTCTCTTCATCACTTAAAAAAAGAATGAGCCATACAGAAACTTAATAAGGAAATTTCTCAAACTGCAGAGAAATGCCTAAGTTTTCATTTTTCTCCCCTTTAAGTTCTGGGTCATTCAGCCCAATCAGCTGAAGCCAAAACATTTAATTAACGAGGCAATCACCACTTGAGCAGAGCTGTTTTAAGACAATGCTGTATGTCAGACATAAGACCCCATTTTCCTACACAGTGAAGATAAAAACAGATATTCCACTGTTTCAAGAAGCATAGCAGATGTTGGTTTCTTCTCTTTATTAATGGGCTGCAAAGTGAAAATGGAATCCCTATTTCACGTGGGGATGGTTACAAGCAGAGACCACATTTCTTATGTTTAGAGATCACCTTATTTTCACATTGACCTGTATTCTCATATGTAAAGTGGGACGTAAGAATTGCTTTTAACTTGAATGTGAGTGAAGAGAAACGTGTATTTCTTTGAAATAGAAATGCTACATCTCTGTGGTCTGTTGTTCCAGCTCAGAATATTTAAACTATTAATACTGATAAAATGAGGGATGTGTTTCTTCAGAAAAGACAGTTTTGAAACTGCCTTCTCCTGGTCACTCATCTAAAGCTTAAGTAACACTTAAAATCTAGAGAAATAGTAAGCCATTGGCCTAGTTTTGAGAGCCAGACTGGGGCAAATGATCTCCAGAGGTCCTTTCCAACCAAAACTATTCTGATTAGTCACAGACAAAGCATGCAACAGAATAAGTACAGTCTTTATATTGAAGTCCAACAGTGTATTATCAAAAACACCTTTTTTTTTACTTTTTTCTAATTTATTCCAAGTTGAACTCTAGTAAATCTTTATTGAATTCTCATCTTAAAGTTCATTAGGTTTAGACCTCTTAAGGCTTCTAGCAGATCCCAGAAATAACCAGAATCTTCATAAATCATTTCTACAGAGTAGCTGAAATTTAGCTGTTCCAGAAGCACAAAGAATTTTCCTGCAATTTTTGTCGTTGCACAAGTCTGGGTGTTGTATCTGAGGACAAAAGCCCTTCCTCTGTTTTGATTGCTGGATGGGAATATTGGTCACATTTTTGGTTCTTCTGTTGGAGGTCATTATCTTATCCTTTCTCTCCACTTTGCTCAAAATTTCAGACTTCTGAGTACTTTGTTTGGGCAGTTTATGACAACTGTTGTTAGCTGCACTGAGTAAGAACCAAGCTATAGTTCAGACTGTCCTACATAGGATTTGGGTGGAGCATGTTCAGTAGTAGGAATGGCTGATCCAGTGTTTTGGGGCTGCCAGAATATAGACATGTTAATTGAATTCTACTATTGCTATTTGAAGTTTATGAAACTTTTGTTCAGGATATAGAGCACATTTTTGATCACTTGGGCCATCACTTATGCCACCTGTTTGAGCTCAGTGGTTGCATTCAGGTCCATCTGGAAACTCAGCTTGTGAGACAAACTCAGCTTATATTCTTCTGCTATGAATTTAAATCTTATGATCATGGTGAAAGTTTTTAGACTGGGTCAGTACTCTCCAGAAAAGTATGAGAGAAGTGTGTTTTGATTTAACTTTCTTCCTGGCTATCAAAAACTGTTGGAGGCAAGGTATGCAGAATGCTGCAGTTCATCCCCATCCCAAAATGACAGGTAAAATGTAATTGATCAAAATAACAGTGAGAATCTGTCTTACTGGAGTCTCGCAGTGCTTGCAGCGTGGAGGGAACTCACACGTGCAGTGCAGAAGAGCTGAGTGAGAAACAGGCTAGCTGTGTGCATAGATATGTCATGCTGGGTGACATTTGTTTGTACAAAGATCTGCTACATCTTTATATTTGAAGGAGAAAAGCATTGGAAGATTTTTTAAAATCTAATAACAATCATGTAATTTGTAATGTATGAAGGAGAACAGGATGCATATCCCAGACTACATTTTTGCCATTGAGTTATTTCTGGATGTTCCTTAGGATGGAGAAGAGACAGGAGGGAAAACTGGATGAGAATGAGAGTTCAAAGGGGACACAACAGGTGTTGTGAACTTTATTCAGTTATCTATAATGACAAAGTTGTGGGGTTACACTTTTCTACAAATAATGACTGCTTTCATAGAACCCTAGAGCACTTTGGGCCAGAAGGGACCTTCAAAGGCCCCCTGTAATGAGCTGGGACTTCAACTCTATCAGGTTGTTCAGAGACCCCATACTTTCTTGTTAATCAGCTTCCAAAGGAAAAATTTGGTGTGTGGACAATCATACAGCTTGACAAATTCCTGTTCATAGAAGTACCCAACCTGAGCACGTTTCATAGACTCCTCAAAAATTCACCTCAGCAGCCTCTCTCTTGCTTTGGAATTGAGATCACTCAAAGGTCACGCCCCCAAATCTTTTTGGTGGCACGGTAATAATCCAGTGCACATCCTGTGAGAAAGAGAACAGTGGAAAGATGGAAGTGTGCTGCTGTATGGATTTCTTTCAGGATACTGCACTGGTCTCTACTTGCATGTTCATGTACTTTTCATGTTCCTCACAGTGAATATGTGCATTCCTTTCCCTCCAGAGGAGAGGAAGGAAAGTGATATTCAGCTCCTTCCATTTGATGGTTTCTATATGAGCCTGAAAATTAAAGTATTTAAATCTTTCATGAGTTACAAGGTGATGAATATCAAATAGGATCCTACTCCTTGCATGGCTATGCAGTCATTCATTGGATGAAACAGCTTTTGAATTTAATGTGTGCCTTTTGCATGGTGCTATCAAATGTTACTATGAAAATTATTAGAATTCCCTGGCAAATCCCTTCTTTGGATTTCACAACTCTATAAAAGGTGAACCACCCCAGAGATGTGTTTTTCAGCTGCAGGACAAATGCCATTGCTCCAATTGCAAATTCCTCTTTTGTATAAACACTAATGCATTTATCAAGGCAGGGTTTTTTTTCTTCTGGCCTTGATATGTCAGTCAAATGCCTCAAATGCAGATAATCAGTAATAATACTGAAAGAAATATCTGCTTAAAAATTTTCAGGGTCACAATGTTTTTCTGAGATATATGCACAAGAAAATGAAAGGTCTTGATATAAGAACACCGAGGGCTTCTTTTAGCATGGTCTGCCCTGTCAGAAGTCTCTCTCTTGATGCAGCTCAGTCCATGGGGTTTTTGGTACAGCTGAAGAAAAAGAGAATAATATCAAGAAGGGATATGCTGTATGGGATTAGTAGCAGATCTTGTAAGACTGACATAAAATCAATCATGAGAGCCACCAAGAAATTGAAGTCATGTGCTTTCCTGAGGTTTTAGAAGTCAGTGTTGATGAATGGCACATACCTTGTGGTAAGAGACTCCTTCAGCTTTGGAGTAAAGCACTGGGTTCACAATCTGTTGCTAGACCATACTTTGAAGCATGGAATGTATCTGCAATAAAAGGTAATTTAAAAGAGGTGTTTTTTTTTAAATTGTCCAATGATTTAGGAGCACAAATCAGGTGAAAATATTTATTTCTGTTACAAATACAAAAATGATATATATGAAATTACCAGGAGCTTTCATAAAGAGTAGAATGCAGATTTTTTTTTTTTCTCATAGTTTCCCACTGTACTGGTTAGGCAGAATTTGTTACTGAAATGCACAGAGCAGAATAATCTTCAAATATCTCTTCACAAACTGTGAAAATAAATAAAAGCCTTTGAACCTGGTGACCTATTATTTCATTGTTGAAAGATATAACTGCTGGATGAACTTGTGTCATCTTCTGAATACTGTAAATAAAATCCTACAGGCATTTTAATGTTAAATTTATACAGTGAGTTCTTCTCAGGAGATGGGAAAGATATCAGAAGTCTGTCATTTCAAATTGTAACTCCAGGTAATGTGGGCTATTTGTAGACTTCTTTTGTAGGAGTCTGTGTTCATTATATTCCACTTGTTTTGGTTTTTTTTATTCTCCCTGTTTAATGTATACTTGTTTGTAACATAACGTCTGTCTTGCAGCTCTGCAAGCAGATCTAAGATTTAACAGTCAGACTGACTTCTTTCCTTTTCATGTATTGTCTATAATCAGAGAAAGCCTGCAGGCCTGTCGCTTCCCCTAACTTTTCCTGAGCAACTCAAATCTTTTTGGCTTATTCCCCTGAGCTGTGGATCCAAAGCCATTTAAGGCTAATAGGTGTGTATATGTGTAACTGAGTGAATGACCTAAAGCCAGAGCGGGTTTTGCAGATGTACCTCTGGGTCTGCAGTTCCTCTTTTTGCTGTGTTAGTATGTTTCATGGAAGCAGCTGATAAAAAAGGAGCATCTGATCCCAGGAAGTTCACAGTGCCAACATTTTTATAGAGAATAAATATTTTATAGAAAAGTCAGTGGAAAAACCCTGCCCATGGAATTCCCCATGTTGTTTCCACCAAGCTCTTTTGACGAGAACCACACATGAGATCACACTCTGTTGCTGTTCCTGGAAGACCTGCGACCAAGAGATTCGCAAGATCTGAAATTTTCTGATTTTCATGTAAACATAAATTGAGATATCAGTGCCAGAGAAAGTAAAACCAAGAATAATTCAAGAATTTTTTTCCTACACCTTTGTGTCCTAGCATTTGCAGGAAAGCCTTACTAGATAGTCTGTTGATTAAAGCATTAACCAAGTAGTTTAACATAGCATTAGTAGACCTGTTTATGCCTCACATAAGCAGGGATCTTACTGTCTTCTGTTTGGATAGAGTTAAGTAGTAAGCCGAAATACTACTTTGTAACACAAAGTAAATATACGAGAAATCTGAGATTCAAGGTACTGAGATCCATATATTTACAAGTGGAACTCTTACCCCTTTAATATAAGTTGTAGAACTGATTTTGTCTGTACTGCCTAAAGCTGGTTGTGTTGTTAATCCTCATGGCAGGAGCTTTCTTTCAATGGGTTCTTCCTATATATCTGCTCTAAAGTGGGAAAACTGCACCAACTTTTTGGAGTGGTCATTTTTTTGAATCTGGTCAGGTTAGTTTATGTGCCTGTTTCTTTACTTTTCCCTAGAAAGTTTTATCATTTCATAGGAATAGCAGTTTTGCTGGGGGATTTGTTGTTGTTGTTTCTGATGTGAAATAAATACAGAGTGCTGAAGACCCCTTGAAAATATTTGGTCGTATTCCAACTTAGTTTGAATTTGTACTACTAGGTGAAGGTTGTATTATTTCCAAAACCATTAAGCATGGGTGACCATCCCTTAAAAAGTGATGTATACCTCAAAATGTTTGTAATGGTCACTGTCCACACTGGAAGTTCAACATTATATACACATATACAGTGTGAGGAAGGAGCAAACCTATTCATATTTCAGAGTAAAATAATTTGGGGGTGCTGATGGATAAGAGCTGGAGATGACCCAGCAGGGGAAGGAGGGGATTCTGTCCATCTGCTCTGCTTTGCTGAGACCCCACCTGCAGAGCTGCACCATCTCTGGGATCCCAGCACAGGAAGGACATGGACCTGATGGGTTGGGTCCAGAGGAAGGACACCAAGATGCTCAGAGGGATGAAGCATCTCTTATTTGAGGAAAAGCTGGGAGAATTCAGATTGTTTGGCCTGGAGAAGAAAAGGCTTCAGGGTAACCTATTTGTGGCCTTCCAGTACCTGAAGGGAGCCTACAAGAAAGATGGAAAGAGATGTTTTACAAGACTATGTAGTGATAGGGCAAGAGGGAATGGCTTCAAATTGATAGAGAGTAGTTTTAGAATGAATAATAGAAAAAGTTCTTTACAGTGGTGCTGGTGAGGTGCTGAAGCAGGTTGCCCAGAGTAGTTGCGAATGCCTCATCCCTGGAAGTTTTCAAGGCCAGGCTGCATGGGTTTTGAGCAGCCTGGTCTAGTGAAAGGTGTTCCTTACATAGCAGGGGAGTTAGAACTGGGAGTCTTTAATGTGTCTTCCAACCCAAACCAGTCTATGGTTCTATGATTCCATGATCAGTGAAATCCCTATTCTCTTGATGTGGGCTTACTGCTTCAATAACGGTACCACATTATACAGGCTTGTGTTTATTGAGTGGAGCTTAGGTTAACTGAGTTCAGAATGAGCAGGTTCAATAGATCTTTCCCACAAATCTCCAGTGAATTTTAGAATGGCCAAGACCAAACGTATTTTTGTAATGAATCTTCAAATGGACATCTTAAAGCCTTTGAGGTAACATAATAATTTGGATGTTGAAATTCAGTTTTGCATGTTTAGTCCATGAGTACATTTTAGCCTTGGTAATCTTCAAATATGCCAAAGCTAGCACTGTCCTGTAATACTCAAGAAAGAAAAGAAGCATTTTTTTTATATCTTGAAGAATATTGGGGGCAATTTAAAAATTAACATAGCTACTCAGAAGAAGAGCGAATACAGAACATTTGAGGATTAGAAAAAGGAAACTAACTGAGAGGAATGAAGTACAAAGTTGGTGAAGCTATCTGAGCTCTTGTGAATGCTGCTTAACTTCTGAACCATCTGTGGGATATTTGGGAGAGACTACAAAGAGATTTCAGACAAAAAACTAAGACGAGCTTGGGCCCTACGTACAGGAAGGAAAATTGCCTGGAGAGGCTTGGGATCTGTTACAAGCCTGCTTTGCTTCCCTAGCAAGAGACCCACAACCTGGAGGACAGCATGGACCTACCATAAATGACTGCCTGCTAGCACTTCTGGTTATTCAGCTCAGTCAAAAAATATCAAGTATTTTCTAAACTCTGTAGGGGCAGTTAAGGAAGAAATTCCTTTGCTGGTGAATCCGTTTTAAATGTTGACTGACTGTGGCAACTTGAGATGCTTTAATAAGCTGTAGAAATAATATTTGGAAAGAGCAAAAAGTTTAGACATACACCTTTCTGAGACGAAGTGAATGCCAGATGAGGAGGAGTAAGCTTTCAAGATATGTATTAGAAAATGGGAGGCAAAACCACATGATTCAATTACTAAAGAAATTTTATGCACTTAAGGAACATCACAAATTGACAGCTTTGAGTGAAATGAATACTCCAGCTGAAAGAAATTCACATGTCTGAAAGAGAACAAATGATGTGGAAACAGTCTGATGTATCTAGATGAGTTGTTAAAATATCAGCAGAATGTTACATTAGCAAAATATGAATCCTTATAATTTTCAGAGTTCCAAACCCACTTATCAGTATTCTTGGTAATCAAAGTAGTATTGCTAGTCTAAAAGATGAACCTAAAGGATTATCTAAAAATGAACCTATTAGACCCTGTTGGGCAGATATAAATTTTGGTAAGGGATAATCAATGCATACCTATCATAATTAAATTCGTAAGGAAATAACAAATTGATACATAATTATCTTTTTGATTGTTTCCATCAAATAATTTTTTCTTTTTCCCAGCTGTCTCTTTAAAATGATTTAAAATATCTGCAGACCTATGACTCATCCATGCTCTTGATGATAATTTGCTGTTGACCAGAATATATTTGTGTTTTAGCCAAAATTATAAGCACTCAGGTAAGTATAAGACCAACTCAGCAAATTTCAGTATAATGAGCGGAAAAAACCTTCAGGAATATTTCTGGGCTGAGAGAGAGAGACTAGGAGCAGAAGTCGCACTTTTTCTAGATGTTTTTTTGACTGATATTATGTGTTTATTTCAGCATGATCATTAACTTCCCTGATATGAAGGAGCAGCTGAGATAAGACTTCTTTTCTTTTTAAGATTTCTTAAAGAGAAATTAAATATTTCAGGGGATATCCCATCAACTTTCTGTACAGACAAGGCTCCTTTCAAGGACAGGGAGATAAAATTCTCTTTTTTAACTACCATAATTCTATTTTTGGTTAGTGAAAATAGTTAATAGGTGTTCTAAGGAATAATTTAAGTCTAATTTTTTTAGGAACTAATGAAGGTTTAAGGTAAAATTTTTACTTGCATGGCAGACCACATTAATACATTTCATACAGTGAAAAAAGCAGACTTCAGAGCAAAAGTGATTGCTAAAATATGAGTGCACATATATATTTATATATAGAGATGTATATGTGTATCTTTGTATTGAAATTTAAAAAGTTCAAAGTGTTTAAAAGTTAAAATTTGCTTATTGACTCATGACAAATTAAGGCTTCCACTCTGGGATTTTTGTATACCTTTTATTTCTTTCTATTTTGGGGGTAAGTAAGATATGTAATAAAACCGGTGTTTACATGCCTTATTGAAAGTAAAGAGAAGTTATTGAAATGTTGAGAGGGAGGACTTCACTGTTGGTGTAACAGGCTGTAGCTTTGCCTTCCTGTATTTTTGGTAACTTCTTCAGGTCAAACTGATATAAGCACATATTTGACTTTTAGCAGCTTTAGAGGTCCTGATGAAGTGTCAAAATTATTGCATCTTTTGAGGAATTTGCCGTTTTTCCACTATAATGAAAATGGGCTTTGCTTGGCTTCCTAGTCAGTGTAACATTTTGTCATATGAATATTAAAGGCATAAAACATAGAAAGAAAGTGAATATTAATAGAATTTTAGGAGGAACTGAAAGCTACATCATTGTACACAGAACTGACCCAGGTAAATTCAAAATCAGTAGAGAATTATATTCATAATATTATATATGTTACGTACTGTATATGAAAGCAATGCAGCTGAAGTTATATTAATGTCAGAAGTGTTGTAAGGTTCAGTGCTAGTGCTCTAAACTAAAGTAGTTTTGTACTTTGGGAAGAGATTTTCTCTTTAGGGAAACCTCAAATCCACTCTCAAATATGCAGTATCAGTATAAATATAAATTTGAACTCAAAGTCCATATAAATAATGACTTTGACGTAAATATATGTGGATATTTGCTTATCAGTTCTAGGCACTTTTTTGCCTTCTTTTTAACTCTTCTCCACAATCGAATTATGAAGCATGGCATACTTGGAAAGGAAATAATCTGTACATATGTGAATATATTGCAAGTTTTCTAATTACACAGGGAACACCCAATCAAGTAACTTACCATGTCTTTTACGCCCCTGTGCTGTCTGTTGTGTACTGTGGTGATAAAAAGATGGCACTGTTATAAATTGCAATGAAACTTACTTTGCAAAGTCAGTTTTCATGTATAGCATGTGAAATTCTGAGACAGTGTGGACCAGAGATGTCCATTAGAAGTCCTCGAGCAGTGTGTTTACCAGAAAACTGGAGAGTTGCACTCCTGTCTGACAGTTTGGTATCAAAATTGTTGCTAACCAGATGAGATGTTCTGGAAGCATGCTTCCCTCCCTTATTTGAGGCCAAGTTGCATATTTTGGAAATGTGTGTGGAGGCTCAGTTGCATGAGGTTGCTTACGCAGGATATTATTTTGGGTAAAAATCAAGCATCCAAAAATTTCCCGAGAGCTATTATGCATCATTAACACTTGGTTTTTATTAATAGTTTTAAACTTTTTTTTCATAGCACATTATTAACTCTGCCAATGGCACCATTCTCAGGTTTTTATCTCTAAAGATTTTTCAGACTGACTCCAACCAAGGAGTGGAAATTGTACAAACAGCCAAGAGCAGTGGGGAGTGTTACTTGTTGCTAAATATTGACCCTGTTTCTCCGTCTCCCTGGCAATTTCCCACACATAAAGCATTCTTGTCCCTCCTCTAGACGTACTAAAAGGAGCTGAAACAAAGGTTAGTCACTTTGATATTAGGCTGGAGCTCAGGAAGAAGTCTCTGTGTTATAGACTGTCTTTCCTTTTAATGGTTACAACCTGCTGGGAATGCATCAAGCTGGGGATAGCCTCTTCTACCTGTACTGACTTTTACTGCAAACTCTTAACTGAAAATACCATTGATGCTTTCATCTTTTCTCTTTCATTTTCACTTTTTTGTGTCTTGTTTTGTTTGGGGTTTTTTAAACAAAGAATGGTGTACATCTTTGTCTTTTACCTTATGTCTGTCAGCACTTTTAAAAGTGAAGTTGAAAACGCCAAACAGTTTCAGTGCCACTGGTGTACTCTGCTGTGGCAACTTCAGTCTAACGCCTTAAAAAATTCCATGGGGCTGTTTATAATATACATGGATCTAGTATGTAAGGTGCTTTTATGGACAGGACCATTCACAACAAAAGCAGAAAATTCAAATTAAATCATATGTGACAATGGCCTAAGCACAGAGTCAGTCTCCCTCAGCTAGAGCATTATTTATAGAAAGTGGGACAGCTCTGTCAGGAGAAGCTCAGGTGCATTGTTTAAATTGCTGCACAAAGGAGTATTGAGCTCCTAGTGCTGCATTTTCACCCTGTGTCAGGCTCTAGTCCTGAGTGTGTATGAGAGCCTCTGTCCTGCCAGCGATTGGGTTATCTGGGAAAGGCAAATGTTTCTGTTCTGGCCAGGTCCTCACACAGAGAACCACGACCTGAGAGCTCTGAGCAACATTCAGCCAGACCTTATTTACAGCATAATAATTCAGGTGCTTGTCTAGTGTACAGAGATTCAGGTCCCAGCCACTGTGCTGTCTTAAAGCTTATATGCAATGATACAGGGTTTTTTTGCCTTTTTTTTTTTAAGAGCGGGGTATCATGGAATGTTTTGGTTTTAACTTGAGGTTTTTGCTTTTGTTTGTCTTTTCTTTCAAGAGAAAATAAGTTGATTACAAACCTCCAAACAGCTATTCAAATGTGCACCAGTCATGGATGAGCCCTTTTCTGTTTCTTTGTATGCCACAGAAAACTAAAATGGGATTCAAAACTCCCATCCATCTGTTAGTTTAGTGCTACTTCCCCATAAGGTTTATGGAAGTTCCCTCCTGCTTCAGTCCATATCCACAGCCTTGTGTTGTTTCATACATGGGTTTGAACAACAAAAGTCATCCAGAGAAATGACATGTTGTGATCTGTCCCCCATGTCCCCCTTAATAAAAAGTGTTAGAAGGACATCATATAGCTGCATAGGAAACTGGTTTTGCTTTCTCTGGATGCTTCTGTGATAAGTCCTTAGAGGCTACTTTTTCTTTCTTTCTTTAAAGGTGACTTTCCAACAAATAGGAGAGATCATTCCCTTATTTCTGCTCCCCTGAGTAGACCCAAAAATTCAGTTCTCACTTCATTCTACTGGAAGTCTGATTTTTTTAATATAGAAATAATTCTCATTTTATACCTAGCTTGATAGAAGACAGAGCTAATTAGTCTGAAGTGTTTAATTCATTACTTGGTTTGCTTTAACTCAGTTTAGCCTGTCAAAGTTCACCTTCTGTGACACTGGTAACACATTTAATGACTATATAAAGCTCAAGTCCAAACTTGATATACTCTTGCACAATGATTTTCTTTTACAAAGGAGGATCTGCTTGATTTCTCTTTGTAATAAGACCACTTCTGCTTCATATTGTTCCTGGTAGTTTCACCCAAGGTTGGGGATAGAGGAATCTCTCTGACAAGGTGTTTATTAAAGTTGCCTATGCTCTGTCCTCTACTTAAGTACTTTTTTTTTTCTCCACTTAACTTGGACATTCAAAAAGGAGACATGGCAGTTCCTATGGATTATTGATTTTTCTGTTTCATTTTTTTAAGAACAGGGATAAAAAAATGCCATGGGGAACTGAGAGACAAATCATATGCCCTTAAATTCCAGTCCTTTAAACTTGTATTTGTGTGTTCAGCTTTCTGTATATGTGAAAAGTCTCTGATTTGATTGAAACTCTCTGAAGCAGAGAGTCAAGCAGATGTGTTTAGACTCAATTTAGTTGAGACTTTAACTGATTTGAGAGGGAGTTGGGTAACCAAGCCATGATGCTTACACAAGTTTCTGGATTCATCCAGAGTTTTTAAACCCTGAAGGTGATTTACTGTATTCCAATTTGTGCCAAGATTCACCTGTCAAAAATGTTTTAAATTAGATTTAATGTAATTATTGTTTCCCCTTCACTGGGTTCTTCCTCTCTCAGTGTGGAATTTCCTTTGCAAGAGTGACAGTTTAGAGTCTCGGACTGCAGCTCATCAATTAACTTGGACAGATCAAGGGCCACAATCTCGTTTGCAGGCCACTGTCACCCGTCCTTCCCTCCTTCCACAATTCCACTGCACTTCCCTGCAATTACTTGAGGACCAATTTATATTAAAGGGCTCCATGGATTTGCATGGATGTCTCACCACATCCAAATCTGTATAAAAGAGAATAAAAGTGGGGAAAAGCACAGAATTTACAGCAGCTCTTTAGTGAAAAGGAGCTTACTGAACCTAAATAACTTTTTGATACCCAAGAGAAACATGCAATCAGGCCAGGTATTCAGGCTAAGTGTTTTGCAGCTTTCCAAGTAAGTAGCTCATGTGTCACTAGAAGTCCATTCAGTCTTGTGCATGTAAGGCAGGTCATAAAACATGTGGTTGCTTGTCTACAAGAATAATTTATATGCATTTGCACAGTTACTCTACTTGGAGGATTGTTTAACAAGGTAACTAGTAATTAGGTGGTTTTAATAAGAGGCATAAAGTGCTCAGCTTTTTCTTCCAGACCTTGCTTGGCTGGAATTTTGTTATAGTGTAACATAGGCAAGCATTCTGTTTATTAAACACTTCCCCTTTTTCCATAGCCAAATGACAAATGAAGTACTGAATGTTATGGAGCCATTCAGTACTGGAAATATCTTATTTTCTGAAGAATATAATGAGGCTTTGTAAGAGGAACTTCTGGGACAGGAGTGCAGTTATACTCCTAATTCCTGGAAGGAAAGAAGTATTAATTAGAATGAACACTTAAAAGACCTAAATTATTGTTACTGCTTGATGCTTCAAAATAGACCACAGACTTGAAAGGTAAAGGACAGGGGAATGGGGTGCTTTACCATCCCCAGTGGTGAATTTGTTCCCAGTGTTTCACCAAACTGATAGGTGCTCAGAAAGACCTTGCACTTCATTAGTCACCTAATTGGATGTTGGTCATCTACTTATTTTTTATGCTTTAAGCTGATGAACAGAGGCAGAAGAGTAAACATTAAAGAGGGAAAGAGAAAATACCTTAGCGAACATGGAGAACAGTAATAGTTGGCAAGCTTGTAATGTAAATAGATACTGTAAAATTTTTGTCTGTGTAATGGGGATGATGCAGGAGCACACTGTCTAGAATCATCCAAAACACATTTTGCAGTCATGCTAATAGGAATTGTTTCAATTTATCAGCATGACTTCACTAATGTGAACAAAATGTTTAACCTAGTCAAAGCAGAATATGCAGTTTTTGCTTTTCAAAATCCACTTGTTAGTAATTCTAAGCAAATGAAGTAGGCATCAATGAAAAGTAGGTCATAATAGGAAGGTAATTTTACTTTATGTTCCCTTTTTTTACCCATATATTGTAGGGTTTTATTGGAATTGTATGTTTTCAAAAACCTCTTTGAAATTAAGTCTTTCTGACTGGTTTTCATTGAAATAGTAGTACTTCAGAGCTCTACAGCCTTTCCAGTCCTGTTGGGATGGCTATACAGGGTAAATATTATGTGAAAAGTACTTGCAGAAGCCGGTCCAACTGAGAAAAATAGGTTGTTTATTTTAATTTTAGGTACTGTAAAGACAAAGTTGAATTATCTTAAAAATCACCACAAATAATTCATCATGTTATTTAGGTACCTTTTCCCTTGCCATGTCATCAGATCTAGTGTTTTTTTTCTTAATTTATGACAGAAATTCTGTGGAATAAGGTAAATGTCAACTATAATGATGCTGTTTGTTATGATGAAAACACAGAGAGAAGGAAATTATGTTTAATGCATCAAAGAAAGAAATTTCAAATAGGTTATTTCAGTTACCTTGATTTAATATGTTTTTTGGGGAGAAGGGAAGGAAGGAAAGGTGAGGGATTAGTACCAAAAGTAACAGTGTGAAAACATGCATCATAAAGAATGGTTAGAGACTCTTAGATATGGAAACATATTTCTCTCATCTCTGAAGGGAGAGTTCTTTCAGAGTCTAATAGACGTTATAATATCCAAGAGGTGATGACCAGTTGGTGCCTTCTGGCCTGGAGAATTTTTTACTCTTCACATAAAGAATAGTGACTTACACACTTCTGAAATTTATCAGTCATCTTTTTCTACCTGGGTCTTCATTTCATTCAGTTAATGCTTTGTTTGTTGGAAAAACCCAGCACCAATAATTATACTGGAGAGTAAATCTTAGGCAAGATGTGAGATTTAGGTTGTACTGAGCATTTTCTTTTTTTAAAAATCAGCAGACAGGAAGGACTGTACACCATAGTTCAGATCTTGTGTTACAAGAACTTATCAAATGTTTCTGGGATCCTTTTACTAAAAACAAGTTTACAGGTAAAATTATTTTTTTTGTCATGTTGCTGCACCTTCTTGAAAGACCCCAGAGGGTGTTCCAATGCACTGGGAGAGGGAGGCTAGTTTTGGTGAGGACTGTCCTGTAATGCAACTTGGGAAATTCAAATTCTGCTTCAGATTATATTACATAGGTTCTTGGGAATATGTTTGCCCTTTTTGTTTCTCTTCCCAACTCTAGTTTTTCTCGTGTAGTCACAATGTACTGTATTGTGGTGAGGACTATTTTGCTGTGCTTTTTCTGCTGTATCTGCCACAATGAAATCTTAGTCTTGCAAGTATTCTCAATATAACAGTAACATAACACTCGTGATTATTACTAAAAAAAGATGCAACAGAGAAATATGTAGAGCTTTGCAGGTGTTGGCCTAACTACACTGTTAAATAACCAGCAATATCTGCACTATTTCTCTTTCACAAATAATTGAGTCCTATTCTTGTTAAACCACCAGATTTAACAGGCTTCCTGCTACCTTTTACAAACAGGTAGAAGAATCTAGTGCACCAGGTTTTTCCCTGCTGCATCCATGGGCTCCCAGAGCAGCAGTAATTCTGTTTTCTGATACTATGCTTTTCTGATCATTTCTTCCACCACATGCAGTAGGAAAGACTGAGCTGACTCTGGCCTTGCATTATACAAAGCAAACAGCATGTGGCATTTCTGTTTCAGTGATGACTTCCAACTGGCCTTTCTTTTACTGTCACAGTTGAAACTGCCTCCTCTCTTCTCAGCAGCAGTGAAGGCGTGGAAAGAGACCAGTTAAAATGGTTTGCTCTTGGTTAGCTCTTTCACTCCATGTAGTACCCAGAATAGTCTGAGTCCTTCAGCCGTGTGACACTAAGAGCCTAAATGAAGAGCTACTTCCATCTGAACTGTGACTTCACTGTGCTCTGCCACTGCTCTGCTGTCTGTCATTGAAGCTTTCCTACTGATTTTCTCTTTACAGTAACACGTCATGTTCTTAAAGACACTTTCCCAACCTTCCTGACTTCTTCTCTGTCCACACCTTCTCCAAGGACCGGTGTATTTGGCTTGGTGCTTCCCCACTGTGGTGGCTTCTAGCCTGTGCTTAGAATGAGCCTAAAGTCATTACTTGATGTGGGGAGACGAGCTAGGAGTAAGATGCACAGACATGGAAAAGAAAACACTCACATATCCTGGACCAATTGCTAGGAGTGCTGTCTCTGTACTCTCACTGCTGGTCACACCCTACCCAGGTTCTCAGACCTGTCCAAGCACTTGCTGAAAGTCACTCTGTTCCTGCTGCCAATAGAGAATCCACAGGTACAAACTGCACCTGTGTCTGCAGCTGTCAGCATATTCCCTGCTTCTCTTGCTTCTCCTACAGGCTTTCTCCTCCATTTGTGACTTACTTTTCACCCAGCATAAATGTGAGGTGGCTTCGGCAGAGAGTGCGTTGCATGTCTTCCATCCTTCTATAGCTCTTGAAGGGAAAGAAAAGGAGGGGCAAAGGGATAATAACAACAAAGGCCATGACTGTGAAATGGACGGAATAATAGGAGGAAGAATATTAGAAGGACTGGAATGCCAGCAAGAAAGAAAAGTGAAACTGTATATTACCATGTGGAGGAGGTACAGTAAAGCGTTTTCACGAGGAGCCATGAAAGACCTGGAGGACAACTGTGCAAAGTGCTGAATAACAGGGAGTTGGAGTGAGAGACTGAGGAGGACAACTAGCTGGACGATTAAAGAGACAGGAAGGATTTTGCAATAGAAGAATTTGGCTTAATACTCACTGGGCAGAAACAGCAAGAGAAAGGAGAATTTATTCTCTGGTTTCCTTTTAACATAGATAAGATTGAAAAGATGTTACATATCCATGTATCTGAGAGCATCACATTTTCTCTGGTACCAATGAAATTAATAACTTGACACCATTTCTGTTTCGTTTCTTCAAGTGTTTGTCTTGTTTTATTGGGTTTTGTTGGTTTTTTGTTTGTTTGTTTTGGGTTTTTTTTCTGTTCAGATCATGCCCAATAAACCTTATGGCTCTTAGGCCCTGTGTCCTCTTCTCTCTAGCAGTCTAATAGTTTCTAAGCAAGGTACATCACAGGATGGCTCAAGCAACACAGGAGATCTATAACATGAGTTTAAATGAAGAGAAAATCTATCTCAGCAGCAGTCCCTGCTAAATCACTTGATAACACTGGTTGCTCTAAGGGTTGACTTCACTTCATAACCACTTTCTGAGTTTTATGTAATGAGACTAAAGGATAAAACAAGCTCTCAACTAAACTCAATCATATTGTAGTTTTTGAAAAACCAGAAAGCTTTGAAATCCTTGCTATGTACTGCATCAGTGCTCTTTTTTTCCTCAATTCTCTAGCCCAGCAGAATAAATCTCAATTCCGATTTTGTGATGCATTTCTTTGTGATAAGATATTCAAGGCCACATCATGCACTGTCTGTCAAAACGCAGTAAATATTTAACGTTCTGTTTATTCCTATAGTGGCCAAATGAAATTACTTTCTATCTAATTACCTATCTGTGTGTGCACATACACACTCTTGCAGATATACACACATTCACATATTTAAACTATGCAGAAACTGAGTGAAGGAAATTGGAAAGAGGGTATAATACTTTGCATTTTTAAAAATGAATGTATTTAGTCCTCAAACTGTTCCATTAAGTAAAGGCAAGATTATCCCTTTTATTCAGGAGGGATGAAGGGGCCCATGAGTGTATGCTTCACTACGAGAGTGACAGGACAGATGGAGTCCATGTCTGGACCACTACTTGGAATTGGAATAGTCCTATTAACCCGGACCTCTCTCATAACACGGAGAACAACCTAAAAGTTGGCAGTAGGCGAAAGCTTTAATTTAAAGGTTATTTGGCGGTCACTGAAGCAAGTCTATTTCCTAATGGACAGATGTCCACTTAACTAAAGCCCTCCCAGATGACTTCTTGTTTGAAGCTATGCCAGGTAAAGCAAAGACTGAGTGGATGTGTCAACTCAAGTAACCTCTTGGAGTGAGCAGCGTTCCCTGACAGGCTGGGCACCAGCTCAGTGGCACAGGAACATTTGCTTGTGGCACGTGGTCTCTTGGTAGGTCTGTCAGTTAGCTGCTTTAGATCAGGACATTTAGAATGCAAGTATTTAAAAAAAAATCCAGCACTGCAAGGTGAAGGATATTTTTCAGTTTGCATTTTAAAAATGGGGAGAAACTCTGTTATTTAGATTGAAATACTATTGTTAAATGGAGCATGTTCCCCTGCATAAATTAGGGGTTGGAGGCCCATGGTTGGTTGTTTTACAGTCATGAACTATTTATCAGTCCAGCCTTGAGTATATTAAATTTTAAATTTAGGTAGATCTTCTCAGAGTCTACATCATAATAATTCTAAAAAGAGAATTAGTATTAATAACTTTGGTTTTTTTGCCTCATGTATATTAGCATATGATCTGGGAATGGCGTCCTTATGGGGAGATCCTGTGCCCATTGAAATGCTCTCAGCAGGGAGCTGCCTGTGCTGATCTGGTTGCTGAGTCTGCTTGTTATCTTTCTAGAGTTGTAGCATTGAAGATGTTACAGGGTTCTGCATTTTATGCATAATGTTACTATTTGGTGACAAATCTGAACCTCCAATATCATCTGGAGAGATAAAAGCCATCAAAGAAATGTAGAGATTGGCAGAATTACTGTTAATTTTCTCATCAGGAGTATTCATTTAAAAAATGGCCCACAAGGACTTCAAAGAAGAAGCAGCAAATACAGTGAAAATGGCAACAAATTATCTTAAAATCCCATAAATAGAAACCAGTCTTAGCAATAGTAGATGGACCTTTTTCAGGCCTTTCTCCCAAGCTTAGAGGGCATCAATAACAGTTTGGATGTGACTGTTGTGTATTTGTGATTAATGGTTGTCTCCTGCCACAGATGATCTGTTCTTTTTAATCCCACCTCATATTGCAATAATATTGAACTGTTTTATGAAAGACAGTGGAATCAATTAGAAGTAAGCAAAAGAGATGTTATTTCTCATGGTCAGTTGACACTGCTGGAATTCACAGAAGGTCACCAAGTTTAATGCTACTGTGTTGTTGGCTTTTTTCCATTTTATTTATTTTATTTTTAGGTTAACTCTGTGTCTGTTAAGATTCCTACTATGAAAGTTAAGGTGTAAATGTTAACTGACAGGGGTGATGGTTTGGTAGGGTCAGGAAGGAATTTCTCCTATTCCCTTTCCCGCTTTGAACAGTGCAGAACAGTCAGATGGGTGCATACTGGTTGGTTTGTTTTTTTATCTCTGAATTAATAACTTATGGACCTTCATGGAAAAAATGTTGGAGCAAATGGGCTGGTGGGCTAACCCACGGTGTAATTTGATTTAATCTCATTGAACTTTTTTTTAAGTTAAGGCAATACACTTGAACAGAAAACATAAAATTTTAATGTGCAAAAGATATGTTCAATGTTCATGTGTGAGAAAAGTAATAGTTCCTATGGAATTTAGAACTGTAACTGTGAAGCTTAGCTGTTCTGCTTATCTCCCAAAACTCAAGGTTGTAAGTGTGCCTGAATTTGAATTTCTTCACATACCTGAACAATCTCCTGGTACTTAGAACTAAACAAATGAAAAGTTGACCTCAGCATGGTTCGAGCTGCTTCTATGGCCAAAGATATGGGAAAGGGGCATTACATTATCAAAGTTGAGGCTTCAGTTGACTAAGAAGCAGGTGAAACTTTGGGGTTTAGCTTTGTTCTCTGCATACAGAAGCTGAGGTCCCAGGCTGACTTGGTTGAGGCAGCAGTGTGTTAGATGTGGCTGTGAGGCAATAAAATTTAGAGAGACACATCTTCCTTCCGCTGCCTCTGTTTTACAAGAACATCCTCTCTTTGCTGCTGCTCCTCCAGCGTGCAGCACTGTAATAGCTGATCAGTGAAAACAAGGTGCTTCAACCATTAGCCACACTAGAATCAGGGAAGAGGAAAACCCCTCCCTGCTGTTAGAAACCATGGCTGGCTGCTGGTGGCACTTGTCCCACGGAGGCCAGTGGTGGAGCTGGAGTGGAGGACTGACATTTGGGAGGGAAGCTGCAGTGAAAGAAGAGTGGCATGGTTGAAACCTGAGGGATTTCAGCTTCCACAGTGCCCAAGACAGCTGTTGCTGAAGCCCAGAGAATGGTGCTTATGGCTTTTTAGGGGCCTGGATGTGCCCATTATTTTTTAGACTTTTTCACAGTATCGCAATCCTTGGTTCTGAAATTTTCTTTCTTTACCCTAGCTTTAACTTCTGGCAAATGTTTTGTATCTGAATAGAAAAGACAACTATTCTTTTTTAATAATTTTATGATATCTTGAACTAACCATATAGCACAAGACTTTTTTTTCACTCTATTTCAATGGGTGACATCAGTTTTTGTTTTTAATGAGTATCAAAGAGAATGGAAATGGAAATTATCTCTGTGGTGGATGTACATTAAGCCAACAATGTGTTAATTATTTCAAGTAATTTTGTTTGAATTTATTTTTTAAATTTACTTCAGTCTCTTTCAAATTTTCATGTGGTGTTCTTTAACACTGGGATTATTATTCCAAACTCCACTTGAAATTATTTTTCATTAGTTAGAGGGTATTTGTGATCCATAAAATCTTGGCTGTCTCTTGTATTCTGTAATATGTGTCTACAGACCTGCAAAAAATTCCATTGAGTGTGGCCAGTTCAGGGCACTAGATGCTTTAAAGGGTCACTAAGGATATCCGGTTCCTAGATAAGGCCTCAAAATTCTTAGTAATATCTAAACTGAGGGTTAAAAAGTTATAATTTTCCAAAGGTTTCCATTACATTTCCTATTCTGCCTACTGTGCATTGTACATTATTAAAGAGTACTGCTCTGACATGCCCCCCAAAGAAGTGAATTAACATTTCTTGTGAACTCTGTTCTTTTGTGAAGAAGTAATAATGACTCAAGCAGCTCCAAAAGTTTCTCAGATGAATCAGAATTTATTACTTGTTAAATTAATGCCCATTACATTTGCTGATAATGTGCATAAATTGTAGTTTGTAGGGAAAAAAACGTGCTTTTTTAATGTTTGCCCTTATTGATAACAGATCTGTGATTGTACAGAGGATAGGGACAAATGCAGCAGGTGACTTCCATAATTTGTGAGACACTAGCTTCACACTGCTTATCTAATGTTTTCTTTACATACCCTTTCTTTGGTCTCTAAAGCAATTCTAGTTGTGATTTGTTTCAGCTCTTGGAAGAGAGTGAGTCCATTTTAGCCTGTGAAAAAGATAAGCCCTGACTTTTGCTTTGGATTAGGCTTGAAGCATTTTGAGTGCTATTATTTGTAGAGAAGTTCTCACCTGCCAAGGTGGGCCTAAACAAAATCAAAATTGCTGCTGGTGGTTTTTCTTGGCAGTGTTGGTTATTTTTGTTTGGTTTATTTCTGTCAGTTATCTTGCCATTGGTTTAGTTTAGCTTTTCTTGAAAAGCTTATTTCTCCCTCTTAATCTAAATCCTTAACTTTTATAGGCATGCAACTGTGTTTGCCAACCAGTCCCACAGCTGAAGGAAGACATATGCAAATCAGGATAAAGAGGAGCTATATGCAAGTTGGGTATGATGAACTTAGAAGTGTTATAACTAAGAAGATGCCTTCAAAAGAGGTTCCTTCTGAAGAAAATGGGTTGATCAATCTCTCATTTGTTGACTACCAGGGCTTATCAACAGCTGGTGTGAGTTTAGGATACGACTACTGTCTTAGGAACAATTCTTTGATTTCTGCTTCCTGTCCCTAGTGGGACTAGAAAAATCGAAGTCAGAAGAAAGTGTATTAAGACATAAAGTGGGTATTTAGACTGCTTTATAGGAACATACTTAACCTCTCTGTACAACTCTCTGTCTGTGTAATGGGGATAATGTATTTAACTACAGCACGAGAATCTGAGGATTAATCGGTTAATGAATTCATAGAACCCTGAGCATGAAAAGTGCGCTCTAAATGTTTCCCATAGAATTTTCTCCATTACCTAAAGAGAGAGGAAGAAAAAAGCTAATTCATTGCTTTAAAGAGCTGTGCAAATTCCATCAAGACCACAGATAATTAAAGTAATATTAATAGATTTTTAGGTCTTCATTTTCCCCTAGAGGCCAGGTGTCCCTGATTTTTTTTTTCCTTTTCCCCTTCAAGTAACGTCCCTGACTCAGTTGTCAAAGACTGAGAAGCAGAAGTGCCCATCTAGCTTTGAACTCGATCCCCATAGTGGAGTTACAAGGTTAAATAAATGGGGTGGCTTGGTTTCTTTTTTATTTTAAACTGAGCATAACACTTCTAAAAGATTTTCTCTCCCCCCTCCCCCAGTGTATTTTTAGGCTGTATGCACTCTTGCCTATGTCTGTTCCTTAGTCCCAGTTGAAGATTTCAAGGGAGACGAGGGCTCTATATTGTTTCTCCCTTGTATTGCAGATAGGGGGAGGAGGTGGTTATTAGAGAGAAGCGCTCGCACTCGCTCGCTCTCTCTGTTTCTCCCTCTCTGGCTGATAGCACTTATCTCTCGCTCTCTCTCCTTCTCCTAGGTGATCCATTTCTAGGCAACGTGCTGGCTGGTGCTGGAGCTGCCAGCTCTCTCCGCATCCCACCAGCAAAGCAAGCTCCAAAAGCAACCTGCAGACCATCATCTGCTTTCCTCTGCCTCGCTCCGGGTACTCCTCCTCTCGCTTCTGCCCTGTCCAACCACCACCTTGCGCGACAGAGACAGCAAGCTGGGCTCCATTGGCAGATTTATTTTTTTTTCCCTCCAGTTGTGGGAAACGATTTTTCTAAGCGAAGGGTGGGGGGAAAATCTCTGCATTACTATCTGCATTACCTTGAAGTTCACTTTGTTTTTTGGCCTCCGGGGGGGCTTTTCCTGCAGGAATCTGGCTGCTGGGAGCGGGATCGCCTGCTCCCTCGGTCGCCCGCTCCTCCCACCTCGCTGAAGGCGAGCTACTTGCTGCGGGCTCCTGGGGCTTCTCTGGCCAAGAGGGTTTGTGCGTGTCTGCTCGCGTGTGCGTGTCTGCCTGTGTGTGCGCGTGTGTGTCTGTGTGTGCGAGCGTGTGCGTGGTGTGGGTTGGAAGTTGCTGTGCAGCAGCGGGACCGAGCGGATCCCTGGACCCGGCGGAAGGATGGGGATTGTCTGACCAGCAGAGGCGTCTGCTGCCCGCGGCGGCGCCCGGGCTGGATGGATTTGCTGCCGGCGCTCCCAGCAATTCTGGTGCTGCCCAGGAGCCCCGAGAAGTGACGCGGGGTTTCGCCGAGGAGAGAAGCGCTCGGAGCCCCGGGCTCGCTCCCTGACCAGCCGCGGCTCTGCGCCAGCCATCGGGATTTACACGCTCCTCCGGCTGCACCTGAAACTCTTGGGCTTCCTGCGCTGCACTGTCCTTCGCGGCAGCACCGTTTGGAGAAGAGATCTTTTATTATAAAGCCTGGACCTCCGGAGGAGATGGAAGTTTTCTCCCTCATTCTGGTCGTGTCCGTCTGTTGGACTCGAACCTGGAAAGCGGCGATTGCAGATTCAATCATTCATATCGGTAAGGGGGTGCTGCGCCTGCTGGTGCTGCTGGACACTTTTCCAGCTCTCCTTTGCAACCTTCCCTCTCTTGGAAGGCTTTCCCCCCCTCCTCCCGCAGCCCCCACTCTCTTTTACCGCTTGCTGGCTTGCTTTTTTTGTTGTTTAGTCCCCTCTTGTAATCGCTTTCCACCAGGACCTCAGACGTCCTCTTTTTCCCCTGCCGCGCTGTGTAAAGGTTTCTTGGCGGCGGGGTACGTGCGTGCTTTAGACCTTGAGGTTTTGATGAGGCTGATAATGGGGAGCCCAGGGTTCGGGCACTTCCCCGGTTTCTCCCCGCCGCCCCTCCGCTCCATCCTGACTTCCGCCTGCCCCGGCTCGCCCTCGGCCGGGGGACACCCCGCGCCTCACCCTGTTCCTCACACCACGGCGACAGCCACGCGAAGCCCCCACCCCCTATACNTGCCGCGGGCGGGCAGGGCGGCCGCGGGGGCGGGGGGCTCCGGCCGTCCGGCACCCCCTTCCCGGCCGCCACCCCGCCGGCCCCGTGTGCGCCTCCCTGAGCCGCGGCTCCCGGGAAGGGCAGCTGCCTCGCCTCCGCCCCGGGGGCAGGGGCCAGCTCGGGTGATGCCGGTGCACGGCGCTGCCCGCGCTCCCCGTTATCCCGAGCCATCTCCGGCACGGCACGGCAGCCCTCCCTGTGGCCGAGCGCATCCCTGGGAAGCGCCAAGCCCCGCTGCCGAGCGGCGCTCGGTTCCCACGGCTGGCGAGAGCGGGTGGCCTCCCTGCGCCGGCCGGGGATGCGCGGGGAGGGAGAGGAGCGGAGATGGGGAGCTGAGGAGAGGAGGGCGCTTCCCCAGGGCCGCTCGCCCATCTGCAGGCACCGCACGCAGGCGGAGCGGGGGCGGGCGAGCGGCCGGCGCCGCGCTGCCCCGGGGAAGGTGCATTTCGGGGCAGCGTCCCGCCGGGGTTTTGGGGAGGTTCCTGGGCGGTGCCGGCCCTGGCTGTGGGGCAGCTGCCGCTTTCCCCAGGGTTGGCTTTATAAATATGTCTGCCGGTGCTTGTCGTGGGGATCCGTAGCGGGTTTCTGTGAAAGGAGAAGCGGGGAGAGCGTTTGGAGAGCCCGGCTGTCAGGAGCTTTCCTGCAGGACCGATGTTGGGGCAGCGGTGCGCCGGCCCTTCGTGTAACTGTCCCCGAGGCCAGAAGCTGCCGTTCCCCTTAGGTACCGCAACTTTATAGGGGTCAGTCCTCTTGGCTGTGTGCGACTGGAGCAGCAAATATTGCACAGCGGAGGTAGCGCTCTATGCCCTCCTTTTAAAGGGAGAAGGACTTTTTTAATTCTTCCCGGTTGCAGACTGTTAAAGAGACACTAGAAGACAGTTACGTCTTAGGGTTTCTTTCTTAAGAGCTTGTAACAAACGATCACATCCTAGGATTTGGGGGGAAGTTTTGACTGTGTAGCATATGAGGAGTTTCTTTACAATCCACTGTCGCCCATCCTCCTGGCTAAAGCAGCGCTGCTGGGCAAGCTGTGTGCCTTGGCACTGCCATCAGGGGAGAGGATAGCTTTTCTACAAAAGAACTCAAAAGGCAAAACCAGAAAGCCAAATTAACCACTCAAGAACTACGAAGCCAAAGGAAAAACCAAAATACTCAGTTTGGGGGAAAAGGAATACTACTAGAGGTAGTACTGATGCCTTAGGCAACAGACAAAATAAATGCATTATCTTTTTTTTGTTCTGCAGTGGTAAGATATTCAAGTGGAAAATATTTTCCCATGTTTGAAAGGGGCAGATGGTCATAAGAAATAACATGTTCCCTGTGCATACCCTTTTCCTGATAGTATATACTTTTTTAAGTATAATGCACAAACTCTCTTGCTTGCCTACGTTTTATTTAATGTTTTTCCCGTAAAGGAATGCTGTCTCAAAGTATTTTATCAGTCGTGTCTTAGACAATGCCAAAAAAAAAGTTACAATTTAGTGAGTAGACATTAATGACTTGATGATGTCAGTGGGAGGGATACTGTGACTGGTATCCATCTATGATAATGCTTTTCATATTCCTGTCTTCTGTGTACAGATTCTGCTGTTGATCTCTAGAGAAGGTCTGTGTGTATGTAAATGTGCACATTTAAAAAGGAAGGTTTTCCTGTGTCATATTTTAAACATTGGTAGAGCTTCTTATAGTCTGTTCGTTTCTGCTGCCCTGCTATTATAAATAGGAACTGGCAGTTCAGAAAGACTACATTAAGCACTCTTGTGAGAATGGTGAAATGAATCGACTCCACTGTAATTTTCTTTACCCTTATATAAAAAAGAAAGGGGCAGGGTTACCATGTCAAAACTGTGCAGTCCTGTATTATGCTGCTTCTCTCAGCCCATGCATTGATTGAGTAATTTCATCAGTCCCACATTACTTGATTGCTTAGAAGTTTCCTAATGATCTGTATGCTGTAGGAAGAATCTGAAAGTCATGAGTGGAATGGTAATGATTCTGTGTTTTATGAGGCTATTCAAAAAGTCGCTCTGATTTATGTAGCTCGAAAGCTCCCAAGTCTTTGAGATTAGCCACGCTGCCTGATATTTCCTTCATACATCAGTCGTCCCACACTCCTCACTCCCTAAACAGGAGCTGAGAACAGTGTTTTAATTAAGCAGGGATTAGGTGGCATTCCTTGTCAGCCACAGAATTTGCGTATGCTTTGTGTCTCTGACCGCTGATAGTCTCATGCTTGTACATTCTGTACTTTGTGCTCATTGTTTTCCCTTGATATGTACATAGTAATACATCTGTACATGCTTGTGGATTTCCTGTTGTGCCTACAGAAACATATAGGCAGATATATGTGTAGTAGGAGCTGCAAAATCACATAGAGCAGCAGGCACATAGTGTGGTACAAAAGTTTTGCTGGAAAAATACTCTACAGTATTTTTGAAGGCAAATTAATCTTGTTCAGCTTCTCTGATCACCTCAAGTAGGTTTTTTGTTTATCAGTAACTTTAGTCATACACAGTCAGCTGTGTACTGCCCTTGGCTTTTTTATTTTTAATGGCAATTTCATAAATATATATAAGATATAGTTATGTATTATATGTGCTTCTACATATAATTATACATCTGTTTTTAATATATTTATATTTATAGATACCATTTTTTTCTTCTTGAGAGACAAAATCAGTTTTGCCCTTACCTTACTCCTCTCAGCTTTTAGACTTTGTAGGCCAAGACTGCTGCATTCCTTGGGTTGGACAAGTTCCCAGCACTGCCAGGGCCTGAGTTTTGGCTCAGACCTCTAAGCTCTTCTGTACCATGGTTAATAATACCAAGGCAATTCCAACATGGGGTCTGTTGCTTGTTTCTTCTCTTGATACTGGTGGTGACTAGAATGTATTTTTTTTTTTCTGTAAAGGAAAGAGATTCTTGTTGCTTGTATGCCTGTCCACGTTTCTTCTTGTAAGCTGCTGTGCTACAGTGCAGCTTGGGTTGTGTTGCGAATTGGTAATAGGAATTTAATTTGCTGTGCTATTGGTGAAGCCTCATTAGGAGGTATGTAGTGTGTGCCACTAACTGTTCAGTACAGTACTCTCACATGCATTTGTAAAGCACAGGACAAGCAAGCAAAACAGATTTATTGAAAACAACTAAGTCTCTGTGTGCCTGTAGTGTCCGCAGGGGAGCTCTCAGGTCCTTGTTGTCCCTGCTCTGGGATGTGAGAAGGTTACTTGGTTATTTTAAACACACCTACAAGTGAGGGCCTGGGACCCAGTGTGTTGGGGCTGAACAGCAGGGAGATTCTATTTGTAACGATATGCTGCTCAAATACTCGGCCTGCCTGACAAACTCTCTGCTTCCGTTTGCGTTATATCTGAAACACTTTCTCAGGTGCTTAGATTGGTGGCAGCGCTTCAGCCCATGTGATGTGTTAGTTACTCTGTAGCTAAAGAGGGATGACTTTGCACGCCACAGATTAGGGCTCACCACCATCCAAAGGCATGTTTGCCATTAGGTGTCACTGCTTTCTGAAGTGTTTCCTAGTCATCATCAGGGCCTGATCCAGAGTCTCTGATTATCCAGGTGAGTTGCTAAGTTGAGTTCAGGAGGTTTTAAACTGAGCCTGTAGATTGCTGACCGCAGCAGACAGCTCCTTTTCATGTTCTTAAATAACTCTTAGTGTTATATCAGGTTCTTTGTCCTTCATAAAGGCAGAGTGAAAAACAAAAAAATCAACCATCCATTTTCAAGTGGTGCCCTAACAAATGTCTGACATGGCAATCACTACTTCTGCCCTGTGCTTTCACATGTCTACTTATGGATGCACTGAGCCTTTATTCTCACAATGCCATCTTTGAAAAAATACACTGGAGAAAAATCTTTCAAGACTGTGACTACATAAACCTACCAACTAAGGTTCATTTAACTTAATGAACAAAGGCATTAAGTATGGTTCTCTTCCACTCCCTGGCCCTGTAAAGCAAGTGGTATTGGCAAGAGATGACTTCTGTAAGCCATTAGGTTACTCCCTAGATATAGACTTGAACTTACATCATTTTTTTCCATTTGATATATAGCTATCTATAATCTGCCATGACAGCCTGGTTTTGGCTGAAATTTATTGAAGGCTTTTGCCTTTTGAGTTGAGGTTTGTATTTTCACTCTTTGTTATTGCTACTCCACTGCTTGATTTTTTTTCAGTGCAGTAAAAAATGGTTTTAAAAACAGTTTATGTGAAAGTGTAGTTCTATTTGGCTATCAGTTTCTAATTAAGTTTCTTAATTACCTGGGTTATATATGAGAATATGGTAACACTCTCTATATACACACTTGCCAAACATATTTTTGTTTATATCTTCAGTATTTAAAAATTTAGTAGGCACAGGTAATTAACTTTGTTTGGACTGATAAGTGACCAAAAAGAAAAGGAAACAGTATTCTAAATAGTTTGAGCAATTATAAGAAAATGACCCAACTTCGAAAACCTTTTTTTGCATATATATTATGATACATGATGGTATCAATTTCAGGTGATATATTAGTAATGAGGCAAGACCTTTCTGCATCTGTAAATTCCATTGTCACTTTTTTCTTTTTTATTTTTTTTTGTTGTTTTAGATTTGAATTCCAGAAGAAGTCAGTTATTATCTAAGCTGGTTAAATTTTCAAGCAAACCTTGATTTCAGATTCAGGCTTGGCTTGTGTGTCAAAACTTGGACAACTCCACACCTGTACAACCTATAAACCTTACAGTTGAGTTCATGGCTCTGCTCGTGCCCACACCCGTCTGTGAGAACCCCAGATAGAGTTTGTGCTACCTAGGAGTGCCAAGAGACAAGTGTGACTGTCACAGTCTGAGAGTAAAGCACAACTGGCAGGTTCCTGGCACCCTGACAGAGTGGCTGGGAGCTGCTCATGACAGCTCATTTTTCTTTGAGGTGTTTTGTACCCCAGGCTTGTGGTGTAGCAACCGCCTTCCTACAGGGTACATTGCACACAGATGCACTTCCTCTCCTTCTGTGGTGTTAAATTATCCTCCTGCACCATGTATCATGTCCGTGAGGAAGCACTTGCTGTCCTGTTGCTTGCTGTAGTTGGCCTTTTTTAGAGTAACGTTGACCATGGCTTCCTCACTCCTCAAGGCTAGCAGACTGTATTGGAAAAGGTACCATACTGTGGGGGTGCAGTGTGACATGTGGCATGGAATGTGTGCAAAATGCATGTTGGATAAGTTTGGGGGAATGCTAGTTAATCCATCCTCAACACCAGGTAAAGAAGGCCTGGGTAAAGCCTTCTGGGCACAGCTTTTCACTGGCTTGTGCATTTGAAGCAGCAAATGGAGATGAGGAAGTGCTGTTGTCACCTGCTACAGGGGGAGAATATAATTGTTTATTCTTGTCATAGTAATTTAAACATCTAGAGTAAAATGGAAGCATTTAGAGGAGGAGTGAGTGAGGAAAAGGTGTCTTTCTTGCTCTATCTTTCTGATTTCCCGGGAGCACCATCAGGGCAGTTTCCTCTGCTATTCTTCTATACAGGTGCCAGGCTTTGTTTTCTGGTTATTGTTGGCCAAGCAGTTGTGAGAGGTGATAGAATAAGGGAAAGATTGTCCTGTGTCTGCAACCTCTATAATTAATAAAGTCTTATGTGACTTGGAGAGTCATAAGTGTTCTCTCTAACAGGGAGGACACAGGCTGAAATTGAAGGTTAGTAAATGAAATGTGCTGGTGTTTGGATGACAGTTCTGAAGCCTGGCAAGGGAGCACATTTGATGTTATACACTGCTGTAATTTTGTAAGGTTCAGAATTTATGTCCTAGTTTCAGTGATAATATACTTAATTCAGAAAAGGAGGTATTTTGTGTTCAGTATTGTACTGCAGAGTGCACTTCAGCTGGAGAGACTTCTTCCTGCTTTGGTCTGGGACTCACTAAAAAAGCTGAAGGAAGGGGTATTCTGAGAGTTGTAAGTGCTGCATTAAAAAAAAACCCTCAAAAAGTGACACTTAATGAGAAAGAATAATACAGTAACTACAGCATTTCTGTGTAACATTTAAGTCATGGTGGAATAGGTGGTACAGAGACAATTACTCCAGTTTTAGTCAGCTGTAAACTGATGGATTTTTAAGGGCAGGGTTAGATTTGAAGTAGATGTCCATTATACACATTAGTTGTGGAATGATGGGAGGCTAGAGTAGAAAAGAAAAGATGGAAGGGAAAAAAGTTTCTAGAAAGTTGTGCTGGATTTATCTGACAAGCTCTATACTCAAGAAAAAATTGAAAAGAAAACGAGTAAAAATACAAGGACAGGAAGAAAATAAGATATCAAAGGCAAAAGCCACTAGATCTGCCTGTTTCTATTTCTTTGGGAGCTGTATAATGTTCCTGTAAATGCTATGCTCAATGGAAAAGTCCTGAACCAGAAAGAGGAAAAAAATGTGAGGATACAGAATTTAAATGAGGAGTTATATGTGTATTTTAATGTATTAGATAACACTTTGTGCTGAAATGTTAATTATTCCTAATTGTTATATTTGCTTTACCCCATGAATAAAATATCACATATCTAATAAAATATGCAGTGAAAATAACTGTAAAATTCCTCTTGGAGCCTTTCATGCAGATTTAAAGGATTTAATACCTTATTTTTTCATTGCTTTTTAAAACATTAACTTTCTGTAATCAGTTGGATTGCTAAGGCCAATATCCAGTGAACCTAATAATTGCTTGTTTTGCAGAACAATTTTTTGTTAGTCCAGCCATATCTTTCTCAGAGGCTTAAATCGAGTTGGTGATTTCATTATAATAATTCACTTGTGATAAATCAAAATCAAATAGCACCACTCCAGTGCTGTGGAAAGGAGCTTCAGATGAGTGCTCTGGAGAGAGCAGAGGATGGCAGAATAGCAGACCTGAGTGCCAGGCCTGGATTTGCTGCGCCTAATTTTAATATACACAGATATGACAATTTTACAAACCCATTTTTAAACAGAAAAATGAATCTCTGTACAGTGCAGGCTTTCCCGCCTTGGGATGCCAACTCCAGACCTGTGTTTGGGACCCAAACCTGATGACAGACCTGCTTTGGTTTTAAAGCATGTAGGACCTCAGTCAAGGTCAGGCTCCTGAGCCTTTGGGATGTTTTGAGGATGTAATTTGTATTTCTTAGGTGCCAAGACACTACTGCAGAGTTATCTCACTGCTTACAATCAGTATTAAAACTTGTCTGGCTGGGCTGAAAGCACACAGTGGGAGTATCTACAGACCAAACATTATTAAGCAAGGGTGTTTCTTTCTGTTTCTCCTTTGCCTTCTCGCAATCTTTATAGCGTTCAACTTAAACATTTGAGAAATACTTTAAAACCGTTTCATGTACTAGAAGACTAGAGGAAGAAGACAGTAGAAACTACACAGTTCTTGCTCAGTGAAGCCACTGTAGGGTAGTGGCTGTGTGTGGCCAGTGTGAACTGCATGTTAAATGCAAGTGGAAGTGATAGCTAATTTAGGTCATATTAAAATACATTAATTTCTCTCTTTCACTGCTTCTATTAGTTTCTTTCTCTCTCATATTCCAGGCTCATGGCAAGAAGTTGTGATGGTCACTGTGTTCTACTATCTGAAATATCTGCTTTTAATATCCAGGAAGTAATAATTTAAACACACCATGACAGAAATATCTATTATTTGGATAAAACTGTTTTTTCTCTGAAATTCCACTTATTTGACCTCTTTTGAGACAAATACACCTTGGAAAGTTGTTTATAATTCCTAAATGTAGTCTTCCTTCAGCTCTTCTCTTTGTGAATAAATAGGCTGAAGCAGTTTTGAAGTATATCCACTAATGTATTTGCTATAAATATCTCCAAAAGTTTACTATTCTGGAGCTATTCTAGGTCCATGCTACAGGTTGATAGCAAGCACTGGGGTATGTATATACAATATATAAATACACACTTTTTCAGATGTATGTATTTATAATCAGAAGGACTATTATTGAAAATATTTGACTGGACTTTTATTTGGGATGGCATTAGTTTCCATCCTAAGTAACAATATGAAGATTTGGGAGGCTTTTTGCTTGCAGGCAGGAAGCATTCATAACATGAATACAAGTCGTGAAATGGCACTCTATTGTTCTGGAAGCTGTACAAATATGAAACAAAAATCTGTCTGTCAGGAGATTTGAAGCTGAAGCGAATGAGAGGGCTTGGATCTCCTGCAACTCTGTACACCTGGAGACTCGTGTGTCTTTTGAGGCAGATTCATTCATTCATGTTTGTGAAAGATCACTTTGGGTACAAAGGGATGAAAGCAGGTAGAAATGTCTACAGGGATGTCCTGTCAGGGCAGATGGTGCGTGGCTGATATCAAAAGTTCCTGATCTGAGGCTGTGAGATGAAAGAGCTGACAAGAAATGAAGAGCAGCAATGTGTTTATAATTATTACTACAGTATGTTATTGCTAGTAACATTGATTAAATTGGCCAGATAGAAGCAATCATTACCTCATCAGCAGCCACTTGTTACTCTCTGGGTTTACCTAGTACAGGAAGCAGAGTGTGATTATGCACATGTTTACTCTCACTCTCTGTCTCACTTACACAAATATTTCATAGTACAGTTTTGACAGACCAGGTAGGAATAAAACACCCCTTGTTTGGAAAGTAGAACAATATATATTGCAAAATACCCTACTTTTTAAAAGAGAGATATTTAAATATAGTCAGTGATTATCCTTTGGTAGTCTCATCAAGTTTTTGTATTGCTGTGGAAATACTAATGAAACAACCCAGAGAAACTATTTTCCAACTCCTCAGAGTAGCTCTCCAGTTCTGGAATGGGGTTGCATCCTGGAGATACATGAGAAATGCTCATTTACTTGAAAAGGTTCTCCTATTTTTGACAGCATTGCAGAGTACAGGGCCTGTGTTAAATAAAATGGCTGAAGGCAGTGGGCAGAAGAAAACATGTTCTCTGCCACAGAGCTGCTCTGGGCACAGGACTGCTGTGGGGAATGTTCTGGTGGTGCCTTCTATGTGGGAACTTTGGAAAGGGATTGGAGGGTTGTGTTTAGCAGCGGTGGGAGTTGGCTGGGTGGTGAAGGGCTGCAGAAAACTTTTGGAGGGGTTAGCATGAGTGATGGGCAGGGCAGAATACCTTCAGGGAATAGCAGGAAATGTTATGTGGTTTGGAGACTGGGCTTTATATTTGAGACAGGCCTTGTAGGTGAGGCATATGAGAAAAGTTGGGAAATCCCGAGGAGCAAGGGACTGGAAGGGCACAAATATTAGTGAAAAGCTTAATAATATAATGCAAATACTGATTTGAGAACAATATAACTAGAAGATAATACTAAGTTTTAAAGAAACTAAATTACAGATTAGAAAATGGGATTGTTTCACCTTGTCTAGCCTCTATAGTTTTACCATAAAACATTTGATTTGTGTGGTAGGTATTAGTTTTTTGGGGTTTTTTTGGCCGGTAATTGTAGCTGTTACTTGGCAGAGAAGTGAGATCCATTTTACCTCTGTATTGTTTAATACCATTGTACACAAATGCAAACGATGAGTACTGAAGTATCAGCTTCCTCTCCTCTCCTCTCCTCTCCTCTCCTCGTAAATCTGAGTGTATTTTACCTTCCTGTGCCTTGGCACTATCTTAGCATTTAATTCATAGGCTGGTCTGTACCATGCCTCCTTTTAAACTCAGCTTCTGGGCTGGTGAGTAGGAGGAAGGGATGCACACAGCCACAGCTTCTGCTCCATTGACTTTTGACCTCATTTAGGAAGGAAGGAAAGGGTAAAGAATGCAGCCTGCTTCTGGATGCAAAGCCTGCTGTGGCTTTCATGGAATGAGGGGGCGAGTGCTAGCTTTCTCCTCATCTCAAATAAATGCATAGCATGCTTTAAAAGTTACACCTTTCTTCAGTGAAGCTCCAGAGTGGTGAGTGGATCTCCTTTCACAGTTATCTCGTGGCATATGTTCTCATTTAGTCTGGTTTTCTGGCAACATCGACCTTGTCCAACTCCCATTCAAGGCAGCAAAGGCACAGCCAGTGGCTTGTGTTTCCTAAAAATGAGACACATTAAGAATTGAGATAATAGTTTTTTAATATTTTTCTGTTTGAGATCAATGATCTCTAATAACAGGGAATGATGTATGGAAGGATGAGGTAAATACTTCCTTGGGGAAGGTAGATAATGATAACATTTGGAAACTGCTGTTGCTGAAAATCATCTTCTCAGGATTTAGTCATTAAAAAAAAAGGATAAGAAGTCTGTTCATTAAAGTACTGTGGAGTTGGAGTTTTTTTAGCATTTTTAAAAGGGATGCATTTTGCCCCCCATTTTTTGTAAGACTGCCAAATGTCCCTGAGGCTAGAATTAATTGGATCTTTGTGTTGTGTCAAGTAAGGAGTATGAGTGTTTTCAGAAAATACGAGGTTTACGGATTTCCATAGAGAACATGAAAGGGAGAAAGGGGCTAACTTTCTATAAACAAGGTCCTTGCATCATTTTGTACCACTGACTTGGAGTAATAAATAGAATATTGAAATTGCTGGTGTTGGAGCTTATATCCCCGGTGCCCTCATCCCTTCGTTCTGACTAATCCTCCCTTCAGAGCAAGAGTTTGCTGACTTCTTTTGCTCTCACCTACAGGCATCTGCAATGAGTAAACTAACATCTGCTTCTCAGAAATAACCAGCATTTGGGTTTTTTGAAAGTGGTTCAGGAGTAGGGGCCATGGAGATGTATTTTGTTGTTGGCATTGCTTTAGTAATAGAACAGAGGTTTTATGTTGCAGTTCATTTCACAAATTCCCCCTGACCGTTTTGGATTTGAAAGTGTTTTATCATTTTTTAATACTGACATTCCAAGGGCCACTTCTTAAAATGGATGGAAGCCAGTGGATGGCAGCAGTTGTAGATGTAAGCTTTGAAATGGCCCTATTATGGAGGGGTTTGAGAAGTAATTCTTGGAGCTGTTGAATTAAAATTCCAAAGTGTTAACTTAAATGTAATAATGCTCTGACAAGGTGCTACTACCATCTGCTAGTGAGAATTAGTAATATTTTAAAGTCTCCATAATTCCCAGAAAAAGCACAGGAGTCATGGATTGAAGAAAAGTCTAACTCTAAATTAATGTTTTTGTTAGGAAGTCGCAAACTCTTTGCGGGGACCACTAACTACTAGAGATTGTGTCACACTCTCAGCTCACATAAGGGAGTAAATATTTGTGGTGTATGACAGGAGTGTTGCCTATTTCCAGCTTGGGCCCTAGTTTTGAAGCAGAATCCTTTTTATTTCCAACCACTTCTCATTCACATAACAGCAAAAATTCAGTGGTAACTACAAATACAGTTTGCATGGTAAATTAAGAAGGGAGTGTTCTCCCCAGGATATTAAAAAAGCTTTGTTCCTTATAATAAAACCTTTGTGGGCTGGGAGGCAGTTCTTTGTTCAGTGCTCCTATGGAGCTTTGAACACCACCTGAACACGCAGCCTGTTCTGCAATGTGAAAGTTGGTCTGCACTGAAGAGTATGGTCTGTGGCTGGAAATGTTCTCAGTACCAGAACATCTCCATCCCTAGATTTCTCTCAGCTGAATATGCAAAAGTAGTTCAGCTTCTAGTAAGAAGAGGGTCTGACCAGTTTTGGACCTATTCCAAAAGTCAGTATAAGTTACTGGTATCTGTTAGGAAATGCCTTTTGTATCAGTGATAAAGCTACTTTACTCATTAGCAAACAGCCAAATCTTGCACAATATTTAAAGAAGGGAATACGAAGACAAATCTAGTAACGACAGGCTACACACAGCTGTTGGGTTATCTAGTTTAGGAAGGATTTTGGAGATCCATATTAAAATATACCTTTTATAAACATTCCTTTTGAGAAGGAAAGGGAAAATGTGGCCAAGTAGAAGCTTTTGTTGTGTCTTTCTCTTCCCCCTCTTAAAAAGGATTCACTGAGTTTTTTTATTCAGTCTTGCATAGACTATAACTATAATATTCTTAGCTTGCTCTGCACATAAGTTGATCACATCTCCTATGCTTTTAGCTGAAATAATCTTCATCAGCATTTCTTGCTGAGATACAGATACTGTGTGTATGTTCATAGGCCTACCGGTGCAATGGCTATGTGCTCCATGTAGCTAAGACAGGCTAAGCCAAATTCTCCTCAATTATAAACCACTTCTACCCTGCATTAATTTTCTGTATTGTTTTCTTCCATGCTTGAAGTTCAAACTGATACTCATTTTGTGTTTGAGGAGTCAAGTCTTTCACTTGTTATTTTGGGTGTAAAGATCTTCACCTCTTCCAAACATGCCCCTCAGAAACCCACACTGCTTTCCTTGTTTTGATGCAGACAGGCTCATTACTCATAAAGTTACCTGTTTGAGACGAGTAACTGTAAATCCAGGATGAGTGAAAGATTTCTTGGCTGTCTGTTACTCAAGTCAAGCAACTATGTTGTCTTGTACTATCACTGAGTGGTGTTTTGGTTTATCTGATGTGAGAGAGGGAGTACAGAGAGGCTCCCTCTATTGTGTTAGCAAACATCTGTGTGAGGCAGAGGGAACAGAGACTGTTTGAACTGTGAAAATGAGGTCTTACCATGACAGTATTCTTGTCATGCTCTTGCTTTTTGCTTAGACAGGTTTTTGTTTCCTTTCATATCTCATGCATACAGGGAAATAAAACCGGATGGATCTTTCACACATTTACAGTGAATAATGGGCTGATGAAATAGAATTGGCCGGTCCATAGTTGTCAGCCGATAAAGCTGCCCCTCGAAGGGATCCCTGTTTTTCATGACTGGGTGCTGAGTAATCTCTGCCGGGTTTGTCACATGGTGACCTGCATGAGAACGAAGCCAGATGCATTCCCACATCATTTTCACTGCTTGTCTCCTTGCATGTAAATGTTTATCTTGCCTCTTGAAACTGTTTCAATACTGACAGATTCCAAGCACCTTTGAGGAGGAACTGAACTTTATTAAGAAGCAAGTCATGATAGGGCTAAGGAGACCAATCTCTACCTCATAAATCCATTATTTTTGAAAGGACTCAAAGCAATTTCTAGCAGCTATCTTTTTTACTGATCCCTCTCTTTCCCAGCACCTTGACAAAGAATGAGATTGATTTCACCAGGCGTGAGGGAGGGAAGCACTTGTTCTAGCACCAAAGAGTAAGGGGCAAGTAGGTTGGTGATTTTGTTGCAGGTCTTCATGAATTCTTGCCTCCATTAATGAGTCTAAAAATGGTAGAGTGCTGTGCAAGGCACATGTTTGTTGTCTGCTTCTTCCTTTAGAACCACTGAAATTTTCTTAAAACTGTGCGGAGAGGTGTTTTGTGAGATTTAAAATAAAAATTTAGAAGTGCTCAGAAACATAGTCTTTACTGCAAATCCTTTCTGGTAATCTACTCTTTATAAATAAACAAGTTNATGCACGATTAGCAAAAGGCAGAGTAGCTTGGCTTAAAAGTGTTTTGGGTCTAAATGACACAAAACTGAGAGTGAGTTGACACAGGAATATCCTGATACAGTTTGCTGAGGAGTCACTCATGGCAGCTAAACCAGCTCATAGCTGGGCAGGTTCTCTTCCTTTCCTCACCTTCTCACCAAAACAGCTTGGATGTGCTCCTGGCCACCCCTGACTATCCTGTTTTGGGTATGCAGCTGCCTGCCTATTGCATTCTCAGCAAGATTATCTCATCCCATCCCATGCTTCCACTTACTCTGCTGCCACATAAACCACTTCCAGAGGACATTTAAGGCTTTACCTGCATGCCAGCAGTTTCTTGTGCTCGTGAAATGCCAAGGGTTGAAGCCAAGAAAAGAAAGTTCTCTGCTACTTGGGAGCTACTTCTGTCAGGCAGTTGCTCTCTCTTTACCATGTCTTGGGCCATTCCCTCCAGATTGAATTTGACACCAGCAATGATATTTATCTTCACAGTACCTATGATGCAAAAACCTATGTTTATGGATATCCATACCTTTGAGATGAAATGACTGTTTGTGTACTGGCATGGAAGCATATTTGTGTTCAGATCTGGCATAATGGTAAGGAGGAACTGGAGGAGTTCCTGAGGCAGCAGCTTTAAGGCAAGAGTCATCTCTGAAATGTGTAGCTAAATGGCAAATTGTGTTCCCTGGTGCTGTTCATCCTATAGCATCACTAATTGCCCATGTTGTGGTGAGGGTACCTGAGATAATGGACTAGTTTGATGTGCTGTTTGTAAAAAGTGCATAGTAAAAAGAAGTCCATGGTGAAGTTCTTGTAATCTTGCTGTCTTGTTTCCCATCAGCTTAATTTACTTGGTCTCATGCCCCAGGACGATGCTCTTGTATCTATGTTACCAGAAAAGCAAAGGAAAGCTTCAATAATAGTTTTAGCCTGAAACTATTTGGGAAATATTTCTGCATCTGTTACTTCTTATTTTTCCCCGTCTGTGCTGACAGATTATATTTATTAGCATAACACAATATTTGCAGCCAAAATACGTACTAAAATCATAGTTAAATTGCTTGTTTATCAGTCTGCTCCTTATAAAATAGAATTTCTAGGTTCTTGCTGGTTGCATGATATAAATGACACTGGTTTGGGGGTCCTAGAGCTAACTTGGCTGGGCACAGTACCTAACTTACTTATACTTGGTCATGTTCAATGTATAGTCTGTATTGAGCTGGATTTATATGGAATCAAAAGTGAAGAGCAAATAGAGAAACTCAGGGTTTTTTTTTCTATCTGATAATCATAAATTGTGCAGCCAAGAAGTTTTTGCCGTGATGCAACAAAGGATTTTTGATGCATTTGTTTTTATGTCATGCGGAACAATATTTTTGCAGACTGCTGGTGCTGCTGACTGGCTATAGCCTTGAAATATTCTCAGACTTTACGTTTTTCCTATTCTGTAAAGATCTGAAAGAAAGTGTCATTGTCCCATCTCACCGTTGGAACAGCGTGCGTTTGGACATGTTACTGGGTTCAAATGGAGCTTTAATCCTGTATTAATTATTTTCTTGGTGTAATAACACCTACTGGAAGGGTCATCAGGATGAAGATTGCTGGCCATGTTCCTTTTCTCATCTCTAACTGGAAAGTGGTGAAGGGCTAAGTAGATTTTCAAAGTAGTCACTTATGCCCCTTTTTTCAAGCAGGGCATGTAATTCACAGCTGACATTATTTTCATCTTCCCCAAGGGCTGTGATAGTGCAGCCACTAATGCAGTCTGAGAGACCTGAATGTGTGTGGATAGAAACTTTTTTTAGGAGATAAGGTGGGGGAAATAAAAGAAAATATTTCCCATATCACATGGCAGGAAAAGCTGCCAGAGCCATTTAAAAGGAAAAAAAATGGGGTATAACTATCTTGTTATAGATGATTCTTTTAGATAAAAACATCATGCCCTCTGTTGTAGAACTTCTGGAGGAAAAACATGTCTACCATTGGGGCTGAAATCTGTTTTCTGCCTTTTCAGACTCCATCTCTCATGACTTCTGAAATCGGTATGAATCCTTCCACTGACTTTGGATCACATCTTCTATATTTATGTAATTTCTTCTTGTCCTTTTATCCTTTCCTTCTCTCTCCCATCAACTACTTCCTTGCCTTTTTTAATGCAAAGGCATTAGTAGCTGCCAATACTTGTAAGCAGCCTTTCAGTAATGCATGTGGAGTGTTCCTGCAGGTGTGAATTGAGGGAGGCTGACTAGGGAAATCTTCACATTCAGATTTAAACTTAGGTGGGAATCCCACTGACAAGTTACTCCTGTGACTTTTACAATCTTTTGCATTGCTTTAAATGTCTGAAGAGGCAAAACCTTATTTAGAAGCAAGTTAGTTTTCAGTGTTTCTGAAACATCGATTGCTGTCAGCTACTGAAGACAGAACAAGATGGACTGTACTGATGTCTGTTCAGGGCAACCCCTATATATCCTCTGTTCCATGCTTTATTTTTATTGTGGCTAACAGGAAAGGAGACAAAAAGTAGTTTTATGCTTAAGGAATAAGATTAGAATTTGTCAAAGTTAGATTCAGTTCTGGACTCTTTCCTGATCTGGAGGAGCACATACATGGATTGACACATGAGCTATCAAAGTGTGATCATCAGGGCTCTGCATAAGCTAGGTGTTGCACCCTGTGCAGTTATTGCCTTGACTTTTTGAACCTCTCTTTTCCACGGGGAGAATGATATCCCTATAGTGAACACATTTTGCCTTGTCTGCTGTGTTTGCACTCTTCAAATAGAGCTCTGCCTTGTGCTGCCTTGTATCTGCATGGCCAATGCCAGTGATACCATTTCAGCTGAGAGCTTTGAAGTTTCCTGTACAACTGTTGGTTGTAAAAATGCATTTTTTGCATCAATGACTAGAACAAGCTATTCTATTTTAGGAAGGCAAAATTTGGAAGCAAGCAATGAGCTTATTCTGTGATATGCTTCCAAGATGATTGTGAGTGATGGAGCTGGAGTGTTCGCTCAGTTTTACTGGAGGGTGGAAAGTGCTGATGTGGATTGCTGCTGTTACAAGCAGAAATTGGGGCTTTGGGTGTAAGTTAAAAATATGTATGTGTATTTGTGAAAGCAGTCAAGCTCTAGCTTGTATAAAGGTACTTATGATAGTGTTTCAAATGGCACTATAAATGCATCTCCCCATGAATAGGAAAAAAACTGTTTCTTTTTTCACATAATCTTATCTGCTGTTGCAGGTAAACATGTTATCTGGAGGAACTGCTCTATTTTGCATTTGCTGCACTACTTCCAATTAGAATCTGAAATATCCAGTTTGAAAACCTTAACCTGAAAATTGTAGATGATTTCCTGAATTACCAGAGGATTATGTGCTGGTTTGTTTTTTCCTCTGACATACAATACTGCAACATTGTAAATCCACCAAAGAGCAGGCCAACTAAAACAGTGTCATTTATTCTACAAGGCAAAGCAACTATTAGGGCAGAGAAGTACACATCTATTTTTGAACTCATGTCTATACTTCAGGTGGGCTTTAAAAGCTTCTTTAATTTCACACCTTTTTTTCTTAACAAGGTTTTGAAGCACATAATTATTTTTGAGAACAACTTTCCATTGGAAGTATTAATCAAAGACGCTGCAATAGTAACAGAATAGCTTGATTGTGGGGTTTTGAAAGGGGTACTTTCAAATTTAGTAGCTTTTGAAAGGTACTTGAATTGATGTGCAGCCTGCAGAATGTGTATGGCAGATAAAAAAATCCTAGTGGTCAGTTGTTTTTCTCATCTACTGCTCAAAGTTGGTATAGGTATCAAAAAAAAAGAGGTGAATCGTGTTTCCTGAGCAGAGATGAAAATATTACACATTGTTCCACTGAGCAGGCTGCATCCAAGATGAGTGTTTCCCCTGCATATCCTTACTTGTGTACCAACACTTGGTCAGTTTCACCTTTTCTGTGATTCAGAAAAACATCCACTGCTATGTTCTGAAGGATATCCTACTGCCCTGCTTTTTGGTGTGGAGTTCCTATAATTTGGGATTCCTCCTCCTCATCTGTCTGTCTTATTGTGCATGTATCAGTATTTCCAGTTTTGTTTCTCAAGGGCAGCAAACTCCCCTTAACTTTCTTTACCTGTTGGATCTGCATTTGCCTTTTACAGGTGGCTGAGAGGTACAAGGATAAAGCACATCATGTATGTATTCCTTTATTTTTACACTGAAGTCCACAGATTTGCAATGTTGTATACTTCAAATATTTAAAGGAATTAAGTTTGAATAAGCTCTGAAAAGCATTTCACAGCTTATTTTAAAGACATTCAGAGTCTTCATCTGCAAGGCTTTTTAAAATAATGAGTATTTTTATAGTATTTCATTTCAGGCCAACCTGAGTAAAAGCAGGATTTTTTTTAAAGCTACCCAACAATTGTAAGTCCTAAACGTTATGAATTCACATTTTAGGAAGATTTGTATTGTTTATTATGCTGGCTGGATTAGTCAAATCCTATTTAAAATATTAATAGGAAGAAATGATAACACTCACAGTAGAACTTCAGTTTTAGGAATGTTATCTGAACAAGCAAGGTCAGATTAGTCATGCACTTTAGATGTAAGAATAATGCTGTGATTAAAGCACTTAACTTGCACTTGGGAGACTCCTGTGTTTTTTTGCCGTTTCCACTAATTCGGGCATTACATTGAGCAAGACATTGATTTTGTTTCATTGTGTGGACAACAGTGAGCATTTCTGGCTCTGTCACTATCTTCAGAATATTATTTTGCAATTATTAGAATTTATAAGGGAGCAGTGAAAAGCTGGGGCATCCTGAGCAGATAAGTGGAATGTGGAGCTTCAAAACAAACAGAAGCCTATGCCTTGAGCTTTTCCGTGTCACTCTGAGGCACACTCAGAATGTTCCATTCCCTCTGAATGGTAAGATCTGTAATATGTAACTAAGGTGAGCTTGCCAGATCTTGACAAGGCGATGACAGCATTTATATAAAATGTTTTAGTGTGGCAGTGGGAATTCTTCCTAGACTGTTCATACACATATTTACTTACAAAGCCACATGCAACTACATACTTTTACTATTTTGTTCTCCCAACAATATTCAGAGAGAAAAGTTACTTCCACCATTACTGAAAATGGACAATGGCTTCTATTTCAAAAAATGATTGAAAGTAATTATTTGAAGAATTTCATGGTTATAGAACCATGACTGATCAACATAATAATGTAAAAATAAGGGAAGTTAAATGTAAAAAAAACCCCAAATCCTAAAACTTAATATTTTTTTTATTCAATACAAAGAAATTACGTTGGTGTGCATTGGTTATTTTTATAGCTTAATAAAAACTCCTTTGTAAGATTTTTTTTAAATTTCATTTTATGCTGTAGTGTTTACTGAGGATGCCCCAAACCAGCCTGACAGCTGAGTACATTGATTGTATGGATATCTGCTATCTAAATTGGTAATGCTAAGGCTGCTGTTATTGTAGAAACTATTCAACTATATCAACTATTCCTTTTGGTTACTAATGTTTATTTTTCCTGCATACCAATTATTTTCCCTTCTGTTCCAGTATGCATATATAGCTCTTCTATGAGTAATTCTGTGTATGTTTGTATAATCCTACAGTGTTTTCTGAATAGATTAAGGAATTAATTTGCCTTCTAATTTTCCTCTTCCTTATTCATCATTTGTAACTATGCAGAACAATAATTAAGACAAGAGGGAAGTACAGTGCATTGATTGTTCTTTAAATCCATAACTGCCTATTAAAAGGGACATTCAGCTATAAACTGTACTTATCAGTTAAACAGAGTTTATTTTTAGAAGGGGTGTGTGGGTACACATATGTGATAGGTGGTAGGTGGTAATGTCAGTAGGTAATTCGGCCTCATGTATATGGATATTGTTGTTTTTGTGTACCCTATTGACTCCAGAATGTTTTGCTGATATTCTGGAACTCGACCTGAGCAATATCTGTGGGGAGCAAGTAATTTGGTTTCTGACTCACACCAGTTCTCAAAATTTCACACAAACCACTGTGTCAACTTTGCCCATTGACCTTGCTCTACATGGGGAAAAAGTGTGGTTTTTGCAATATAAGAGGTAGGAAAAGTCTATTCCCTGAATTATGAAGAGGAAGCAAATGAGTTGTCCTAGCCTATATATTTTAGCATTTCAAGCCAGTCTGGGGTTACATTGTGAGTTGTTAGGTTAGCTGGTCAGAGTTGTGCTGGAGAAAGATAAATTTTAGCCATTAGCATATTAGCAATGTGAAAAAGAGAAAGAAACACAATTCTATTAACAGGGCTGATGGGCCAGCCAAAGTAGCTGGAAACTCATTAGGTGCTGTATTTCCATCAAAGTGTACATCTGTAGCAATTGAAAAACACTTAAGGAGTTGGAGACTTCAGATTATGATGCAGACACTTGTCTTCAGTAGGAGATTTGTTTTTGTGCTAGCTCTTGTGCTCAGAAGCATCTCTTGAAATGCTGCAGAGAACTACTCTGCCATTTTCCTAATCCCCCACACCACTGTGCAGCTATCTGATGCCTGTGAAAGGCAAAAGAATTTCAAGATATGAAAAACAGAAAAGAGAAATACAATTTGCAGAATTGTTTTCTGGATTTGTATGTTTTGCCTTACATGAGATTGGTGTGGGAAATGAATGATGATTACAAGTAATACATTTATTCATTGTGTATTGTCAAAATATGAATATGATTGCATTCTAGTATTTATCTGCAGCAGTGTTTTCTGCTTGTGATAGCTTCTGGTCTGCTTGCAGTCAAATGGGAGCAAAATAGGCTTTCACAGCATCTAATTCAGACTCCACGGTCCCTTGACTTCCAACTGCTTGCTTGAAAAACTTCTGTCCTAAGTAATTTGTGCCTTTTTGTTTTCTATCAGGAAAACTTTTTTTACTGTCTGGCAAGTGATGGCATTGAAAAGATTTTTCTGAAGCAGGAACAAAGAAAAGCCATAAGGGCTCTGGTTATTCTGTCCCTCCTATGTACAGCCCTCTGCAAAATACCACATTCTTTTTAATCAAAGGTGCCAGGGCACTGCTGCCTTTTCAGTCTCTTGTGATGTTTTCCAAGGAGAATTCTTGCTGTTGCAGTAAATTGTGGCTACAGACAGAAGGAACAAGTTATCTCAATGTGTTTTTAAGCTAAAGAAAGTCTGTGGTTTCTTGGGAATCATTTATTGGCTCAGTTAGTTCCTTTGAGGACAACAGCTTTGAGGTAACTTGCTAGAAAATCAGTGAAATTTGAACTTTTTGAAAATCAAGTTAAACTCCTCATGCATATTTCATGAATGCTTCTGTAAAGAAATGGCTTCACTGTACACAGCAGGTGCCAAATTACAAACTCTCTTTCTCTTTCTATGTACAGGTACAAAGGCAGTGAATCATTACCAGATTAGTCACCAAATCGTTAGAGTGCTTTAAGATGAAGACACCTGTCTTGGCTGCTCATCAGAGCTCACTGTCCCATTATCCTCCAAGTATCTGACAAAGTGGTGCTCCCTATCATCTTGTTTCCAGTTGAAACTCTTAACCACTGACCTTTATGCCAGAAGTTGTAGGGGTACCGCTAGCAGGTGGGGAAGGAATAGCTGTTCATTCAGCTTGGATGACCAGCTAGAGAAGGCTCTCAGTCTATATATATAGAGTCTATATATATATATATAGTCTATATTTTGAAATATAAATAATAATATCAACTTTCTTGTTAAAAAATAACAGTAACTTCAGTAATCTATTTTCTAACCCAAGGAATTCAGGAGAACCACAGAGGAAGGCTGTTATTCTTAGCTGATGATTTACTTGGTGGTGATGAACATCCTTGGTTAGGTTCGTCCTTTTCCACTGGTGTCTTATCGATTGAGCTAGTGTTGATCTAATTGCCTAGGAGCTAAGGCAGAAGGTTGGGGCTGATTCTTCGAGATAAAAGAAAAAAAATGATTTCATTATTCACATAAGAATAATGTGGGTTAATTAAAAGAGAATGAATGCATATTTTCAGTTATCAAAAGCTTCAGTTTTTTGGTTTTTTTTTCTACTGAGCTGCAATTTTAACTGCAAATATATATTGTACATATATCAGTCTTTGAGTAAAAAGTAATACACCTCCATCCTAGGGGAGACAAAAAAATCTAGATTCCACTTTCTCAAGCCTCTCCTAATAGTATCTTTGCATAATTTCTGATGTTCTTTAGGAAGATCTCCTACCTATGCAGATAGACAAACAAATCACTACACCAGTATAGTCACTACAGGAAATATACAGATCATTCTTTATTTGTTTTTAGACACTGAGTTTTATCAGAGGGTCTCAGAGAGGCTGTGGATTGTCTCTTCTTAAACAGTCTCTTTCTGTGTAATTTTTATCAGTTTAAGAAATATGATCTCTCTTGTCTCTCAACTTAATGTTCAGCTGTATTGATTTTGGAAGAGACTGCAGCATGCATACCTATGCAGAACACTTCTCAGAGAACTTCAAAGATTTTCAATTTGCTGACATGCAAATTGAATTTAATGTGATTACAAATTTAAACACAAAACCAAATTAAATACCTATTCTATAATTATGTAGAAGTTTAGATTTTAAAAAGTACTTTATATGCATCATGTTACTTTTGTCTTTAAACTGCAGACTCTAGTTTGAGGTGCATTGCAAGCATCGTGGATTGATGAACTGGTTGAGAAGAAAGCAAACAGATTCTGCTGAATTAAACAGGAAATTAAATTTACTATGTATAAAAAGCATAAAGTGTATGAAGGCCATTGATTTTTTTTCTGTCAGCAAGACTGTGATTTGCTTTGTTTCCGTAGTGCTGTTTTTTTCCTGGTGGGAAATACACCCCATCTGAGAGGAGGAAAAGTAGGATGCAGCAGTTTATCATTTTGTGCCATGTTTGCTGATGTAAAGTGAAAACTAAATAATCCCAGCAAGCTAAAATTCTTGGCAAAGGAAAGCGTTAGGTGTGGGGAAATGGTATGGAACAAGAGAGACAACTTTAAATTGCTTTTTGAGAATTTGGCTGGTCAAGGTGATAAACCACAGTCCGTGAATTTCGTAAGTGGTGTAAATGAAGCTTCAGTGGTCACATTTGCTATTGTCACAGTGGCTGCTTAGCCCACACACACGACCACTTCCCAAGGCACGATGCTATGCTGTGTGTGAAACTCTCTCTCAGAGCCTTGAAAGTGCCTGCACTGTACCCTGGCACTTAAAAAGCATTCTGCACCTCACCAGTGCTTAGTGTCAGAAGGACAAGGCTGCCAGTGCTCCCAGTTATTGTCACACTTTTAAGGTTTTGTGTCTTGGGTTCTTGAGTTCTTCATTGAAAAGGCCACATTTTGCACACACACTCACTTGGGATTAACAATAATCTGTAATCACAAAGGAAGACCAGTATAATACTGAGGAGTAACAAATACTTGACCCTCTGGTCTTGATTGCTACCCTTTCAATGCTGCACTAAGGAGTTCCCAGCAACAGGACAGGAAGTGACACTGCCTGGTTGGGTGATGGGAGCCCCTCTGGCACAGCCACCGGCAGCCTCTTCCCAGCCTGAAGGCTTGGCAAACAAACTCGTATTTATAGCGGGATTCTCAGCAGGCAGTGCAGGTCGTACCATGAGCTGGTGTTCTTTGTCTCATGAGTGGCAGTTTGTCACAGGATTCTGTGTTTCAGCTTGTCCTGTCAAGGATCTTTCAGGGTTGCTGAGTTTGGGCAGCATTCAAGGCCAGAGGTGCATGATCAAGTTTTCACAGGATTCAAAACCAGGGATGAATGCAATGGTGCACTGGTACAATTTTGCATTGTTTTTTTATTGTATTGTATGTATTTCTCTGTGTGACACCTTGAAAAAAGTGTGATTAAAGCTTAAATATTTTGCTGAGCCTCCTTTTTCTTTCTAAAGGGCTTTTTTGTTCCTGCTGGAACATAATGGTAAAACATGCTGCTACTTAGAATTCTCTGTGTTAACAAAGAGCTGGTGGAAGGCTAATTACATGTAATCAATTGATAGCTAAGGAAATCAAACACCATTATAAAATTTATTTGATGCTGCTTAAAACAAGGCTTTCTATAGATTAGGAAGTATAAAGCATATAACTTTCCTACATGACATATTGATTTATATCAAACCAGGCTAATGCATATTGATTCATATATTCAACTCAGTTGGTGAGTGACAGTCCCTTCACTAGCATCTCCTGGTTTGGTAGGATTTTCTTGTACTATTAAATGGCTCACAATAAATCCACTTTAGCAGGTCTCCAAGCCTGGCAGCAGTACCCCAGGACTTTGCTATAGGGCAATTTGCAAAACACAAGGTAATGATGTTTTACTGGGTCCTGTTTTGTCCTCTGAGTTGGTGAGGGACTCTTGGGACAAGCACACAGTTGAAGATATTTCTAGTATTAGTACCAATAGCTTTAGGAATATTGAGGGGCCCTTATGTAAATGTGCAGTTTTATTGCTTCTGTTGAATAGGAGTAAAATAGTCTATATTTGAAGTTCAAAATTGGGAGCCATATGGGCTTGTGCAGAAATTATATCAGTTACACATTATGAGAGTCAGAATCTTATGCTTTCTAGTGAGTACTCCTGTAGCATCTGCTTAAGAACATATGATCCAGCTTTATTTTAGAGCTCTAAATTTGGCTTTAATTAGAAGTGATTTGCATGTCAGTGGACAATAAAATGAATAAAGTTGTCTGTAGTAAAAGTTTGTAAGAACTAGGCACAATATCTTAACAGGAAATGTCTCTTATAAACTTCATAGGTGCGCAATTTTGTTATAGTCCATCTAATTTGTTTATGTGGCTGTCATCCATATGACAAAATTCCCTCCTTTTGAATGCTGCACCTTTGATTTTCATGTTTGAGTTCAAACGATGCACAAATTAACAAAAATCTTAACTTCCAATCCCCTTTTGTTTCTTGCTTGATGATTCATCCCATAATGAAAACAAACTTCTTTCTGTGTCCTCTTCTACAATCACTGAGTTAAGTGAACACTGCACAGATGAAATCAGTTTGCCCTGTTTGGATTTGACCCTGTTCTGGACCAACTCTTCCTGCCTGGAATTTGTAACTCGTATCAAAGAACTTCTATGTCTCTTTTGTTTCATTAACACTTTCACAGAGTAATTTCTTAATGAGATCAGGGACTGGGTAATTCATAATCCTACTTCTGAGGAGGTTACAGTTTATTGCACTAATAGAGTAAGTATTTGCTGCTAAACTACTAAAATCTGTTTAATAGATGATCTCATGAGGGAAGAAAGTTTTCCAACCCTATGGAAGAATATATTCAAAACATACTGAGTCAAAATATTGTGGGCAGGAACATGGGGATAGGGTGCAATCTGAACACCCTTTTGTGAGCCTCAAGGAGGAGACCTAGTTGAGTTTATTAGTCTGAACTGAAACCAGAGAGGCTGCTGTCTTGAGAACTGTGTTGTCTAATGCCTCCAAAGATTTATAAGCTTTATAATTTTTCTTAGCCTTATTTCCCTTCTTTTTTAACTCTGAATGGCACACATGCCAGCTCTAAATCTGGCACCTCAAGCCATCAGCAAGCGTCAGGGAGGCTTTACCTGGCTGTTTGCACAGCTTCAGAGCCTGGCATGCACAACTGAACCTGAGCAGAAATCGTGATACAAGGGAGTGTGTTACAGGGCCTGTTTTTCCAGGCTGAACAGCTCCAACTCTCTCAGGCTGTTTTCATAAAAGAGGTCATAATAAAGTACTCTAGGAAATGAGAGGGCTCACCCTTGTCTTGGATTTTGTGTAAGCAATGGATTTGCAATAGCATTTATGGTGATGTCAGATATGAAGTTGGGTTTGTTCTGGTTTGTAACCCAGACAGATAAATTGTCCTCAAGTCTTGTCAGGAGGTTTCAAGGGTTTTGTTTGGCTCTGACTGAAATTTTTCATTGAACTTTCCTACAGTTATAACATAGAATGGGAAGAGAGCTGGATGATACGCATTTTCATATGTGATTTTAAATTCTGTTTAGACATTTCTGTTACCAGTAATTTCACCATTCTTAGTTGCATATTACAAATGACATTTTCACATTCTATAAAATAGAATTCAGAAATACTTGTTTTTTTTTTTTCTAGTCACCAGTTGTTTTTGTCAGTCTCTGTGAGTTGCTTATATTTTTTAATGGAAATGGGAGAACTTTTACATCTCTTTTTTAAAAGGTAATTTCTGCTTGCTTGTTTTGAGATAAACCTAGGTAGAACTTAATCTATGAATTAAATGTTTTTCTGAATCACAGAGCCATTTTATAGTACACTGAGAGTAACCCAGACAACAGGTTTTAGGTATTGTTTTTATATATAATATATCTGATAATTTACTCTTGTGGTGTTACAAATCTGGACTAAGTCTATGTAATGCTATTAAACCAGCAAACATTTGTAGGTACTGGAATTAGCAATACTGTAGCACTGGGACACCTCTCATCTTTACCAGGGACACACTGTTGCTACTAAACTGATAAAGATCACTTGATAAAGAAGAAACATAACTTGGAATTCTGAAGCCCCTACAGTCTGAGTACAGGATGAGACGGCAGCTGGATGTAGGCAGTCGCATCCAGACAGATACTGAGATACTGTGGGACTGGATTTGTCAGCTTTGTAGGCAGTCAACAGAAATGTTACTCTAAGAAGAGAGAGAAGAAGCAAGTCCTTGCTTCTCTCTGCACAAAAAAAAAAAACCCAAACCCAAACTAAGATTAGTTGCTAGTACCACCTGAATTACTGGTAACAAGAATGAGTAAGTAGGAAAGATGATATCAAAATACTGTCTTCTAATCTTACAGAGAAAATGGGAGCATGTGTTTACCTCCAAAACCCCTTGTGACCCTTTATAATCAGTGGTTGTAAATACCAGTTAAGCACCACTGAGGTGGGCATTGCTTCTCCCTCTGTTGTCTGGATTGCCAAAGGTGAAAGAAGGGCAGGGCTGCAGTGTGTTCTGAGCAGTCATGGGTGGGAACAGAGCAGTTCCCACGTGGAGGACTGGACACTTGCAGTTTGAAAGATGATGTTTTTCCAACAGCTTATCCATTAAAATGCTCAAAAGTAATTTTAAACCTTACATTGATGATGCTCCTCAAATGAAACTGAAGGGGTTTTATAGTGGTGCTGTGACCCTAACTTAATTGCTATGGAAGGTTATTGTGCTCTTTGAATCTCCTCAGATACGCCCATCCTCCCAATCCATCTCCCAAGCACTTGTACATGTGTGTGCTTGGGTGTGTTTGCTTTTTTTTCTGAAGTTAAGTTTTCCTGAATGTCAGGATCAAATAATACAGAAAGAGATTATTTTGACAGAAGCTCGGGGAGGCTGTGACTGGAAGGGGCATGTCCTTCACAGTCAAATCATGGAAACTGTACCTTCAAACTGATGTTCTCCTGCAGGCAGGTCAAGAAGAGTGCAGTGCTTTACAAGCGAGTGTGACAAATGAATTAGGTAGTGGAGAAGAAGGAATTTGGGAAATAGAGGTTGTGTGACTATCCAGATATGATTTTTTTAAAAATCTGATTTTACTATTTCAGTTTCTAATCTATTTGCCAGTAAAAATCCAGGAAGTAAACACCATTAAGAGTATTGAGGTTATTTTATTTTAATGTGATAAATCTGTGTTGGATGAAATATCTGATTTTAAGCAATTCTTTAGGCTTTGATGAGTCTGTTAGCTTAATGCCCCTCTTTCTGAAAAAAAAAAAAAGGGAGGATGCTAATACTGTAGTCTGTGTCAGTAAACTTCCTTTCAGTAGAGCTGCTTGAGTTTAAGTGAAACACCAGCAAGGTGAATGGAGGGTGAGTTTAACCTTCTATTCATGATGACTGTGTAGAAAGATTGAAGGGACAAGCATGGGAACTGCAGATAGTAGAGTAGTATATTTTTTTCATGCTGTTTGGTTTGACAGTCCCTGCAGAGTCTGTCAATAAGTAATACTGAAGCATTCATTTGGATATTTTGTCCTACTTCACCAAATTTGACTGCAAGTCCAAGCAAATAAAAAAAGCCAGTACGGCAGGATCTTGGAGCACAATTGCTTCTGTCCAGCAAGCTGAAACACCTTTTCTTGATTTAATGCCTGTGTCATTTCCACAAGTATCTGGTTCTCTGCGGTGCCAGAATTTCTGGAGATTGTCAAGGCCCAATCTCCCTAGCCTTGGACAGTTCCCTGGGGCTGATCAGCGTTACAGACCTTGTCACATGGAGGCCCTGGAGTCTGTAAAGTTGACTCCTCAAACTGAATTCTCCTTCCCAACAGCATTTGGTACCATATTGACTTCTCTTTATTATCAGCTAGCACCCTAACACCAATCTACAAGGCAGGATGAGAATGTTACTGGCTTTGGAAGAGTTCAGAAGTTTTAAGATGAGCAAAGCTGTGCTCATACGTATTGTGAAAATCTGGACTATGGTGCCTACTCAGCTCAGCAGATTTCTCAGGTGGCAATTCATGTTAGTTTAAGCATACTCTTGCTGCTCTATATTACACATGTTCTGGTGCTGTAGAATGAACTTTTCCTTGCCACCAATAAATTTCTGCACTGTTTGAATTTTTGATATGCAAGAAAAGTCTGAATTCCTTTTTGAATATTTTCTTTTCTTGTTTTTAATTAAAAATTTAGACCTTGATGTATTGTAGAACTGACTGACTGTGTAACTTTGAGATACCAGTTTTGTTTTTATACTTTAATTACATCCAGCTGTTATCTATAGCTTTATCCTTCATAAGCTTTTTTGAGTAAAGGTCATTGTTGCATATTTGCACTGAAAGTAGTAAAAATGGCTAACAAAGCATGGGCATAGAGATGTTATTCATGTAACACTTGAATAACTGTGAAAAGAATAAAATGTTAATATTTTGAAATTGTTTATATTGTTTAATTAAAGCACTAGAGTTGAAAAAAAAAGAACAATGAAGAAGCTATCTCTGTTATGAGTTCACTGCTTTGTCTCTACTTGGAGGAATAAAGGAGCATTTCAGTCACATCTCTGAAATATCCAGCAAATTAAATTAAATAAAATCATAAAGATTTGTGTAATCAGTATCTAAATATAAGTATCTAATTAAACAAAAACACTTTCGGTTTCAGAATAAATTAGTGTCTCAGACTGCCTTTGTGGGCAGTGAAACAAAAATGTAAGTCATCAATCTGTTTCTTCCTCTTAGCTATTAGCTATAATTTTCTTCCTTACATTCTGGTTGTCTTCCTCCCCACAAGCTGCTGCTACAGGTGCAGTTGGGCGATGATTTCTGTTGGAAATGATATTTAGCACTGCTCTGCTTCTTTTCAGAAAAAAACAAAAGACTCCGCTTGGTTTCAAATGTTTAACTCTGGGATCTTGTCATAGCAGTGTCCTCAACTGCTGCAGCAAGTTTGACATCTAAAAGGAAATATTACCAACTTCAAAGCAATTTATACCAAAGTACTTTCAGTCAGGGCTGATATAAGAGATAGACTCTGACACCAGAAGGTTCTGGCTTGAGCACTGAAGGAACAGGAATTACACATTGCTCCCTAATTGAAAGAATTGTATGAGGAAGAGAGAAGGTTCTCTAACCTTCTTGCTGACTTATTTGATCCAACTAAAACTTTGTAGTGGGTGTCTGAGTAAACTGGCTGTCTGAACAGGATGACTAGACCTGTGCTTGGGTTGTTTTCTCGCCTTTGTCCTCCCAGTGACTCAAAAAGGAAAATACTAATGGTTAGTTTTTGGGGTCTATGCCCATGAGACATTGTGTGGGATACTTGGAAGAGACTGAATCTACCTTAAAAAGCAGCTCTGCTAGGAGAGATGGCCTGCCTGGTAAGGAGAGCTTAATTTAGTGCCATGGTTCTGAGCAGCCTGTTCTGAGTGGTCCATCTCAAGCAGAGGGTTGTCTCCCAACCTCACAACTTCATGACCTTAATTAGCCTGTATATTCAAGTTGCTTCTATTAAAAATGAGCAACTTCTAAAAAACATAGGTAAGGTATTTAGTTCTTGTAGATCAGTGGAAAACAACTGATAATCGTGGTGTATTTTAGGTCTGACTGATGCATATGCATACAAAATACTTCCATTCCACAGAAGTTATAGAACAGTTGGAATACCAGGGTTGGAAACTGGTGTGACTGCTGTTTCTCTGGACTGTTACAGGCTTTCTAAACCATTTGGTTTGGGGGGTTTTGGAGTTGATTCTTTTGTGTGTGTATTGCTTTTTCTCTCTCTCTTTTTTTTTTTCTTTTTTTTTCTTTTCTCTTTTGTGTTTACTTCATAATGCTTCCGTACTAGAAAGAAGCTGCAAGGAGATTAAGTAGACAACCTCAGGACACTATTTTGGTTTTAGCAAAGAGCTGTCCATTTATGTGATAACCAGATTTTCTCAGAAGGCATTTGAAGAAGTGTGGTAGAACTCTGTATTTTGAAGTCAGAATTTGAGAGAAATGCAAACGTGAAAAGATGGTACAAAGACTGAACAGACTTTTTTAGTGTGGGGAGAAAAAGCAAATAGGAGAGCAGAATAGTGTAGGCAAGCAGGGAAGCATAATGAAGAAGTTTCATCTCCACTGTTCGATGTAGGGGTCAGATAAGAGCCACATCATCAAAATGAAGAAGGTGGGGTATCCATCAGTGCAAGAGTGTATGTGGAGGCAAATGATTGCACACAAAATAATTGTGTTTTCTTCTTGATAAACAAGGTTAACGGGAACTTTCTAAAGGCATCATGTAGGAAGCGGCTGGCTTTTAAAATTTATTTTAAACCCTGTCTGCATAACGTGCCATGAACCTCTGTTCCTCCAAGCAGTAGATCTGTCTTTCCTGAAGGAGCAGCAAGATTTGAACCTCAATCTGTCAAATGCAGATAGACCCATTAGTCATTTATTTTGTGTGGTGACTCACTAGGTGACCGAGTCTTACCTTTTCATGCTCATCTTGCACAACAAATTAAAACTGAGTCTATTACCCAGAAGCAGAATGAGACTGAAAGCTACTGACAGGCTTTCTTTTCAATTAAGCCTTAAGGTCTGTCAGCTGACTTCAGTCCTGGCTTTCTGAAGGCATATTTGGAGATGCAAATCTGGAATGTTTCTTCTTCAATAGCTGTACACCAGAGCCGTAGTAAGCTTTCATGTTGAAAAAATTATATTTTTTGCGTATCTGTTGAAATGCTCTGTAACTCTGACATAGAAATGTTTGAATTACTGTGCAGCACACTTCAGTCACTGATAACACTCTTAATTAGAATAGCCACAGTACTGGGATCTCTCTCTAAGGGCAACCTAATGCTGTGGAGATGCAATGACTGCTGCTTGATCAGGGTAGAATTAGGCTATGTTCTGCTCAGTGGCACAGCAGCTCCCTGGTGCTCTGTTACTGAATGTTGTTTAAGCAGGTGATAAATAAGTGTGAAATTCCAAATCCTGATCCCTTTTAATGCAGCAGATTAAAATGGAAAGCAAACACATTGTGGTAAATCTTGTTGGTTTTGAAATTCTAATTTGTTTTAAGTTTTATCTTGCTTTTCCATCAGGGCCTCCTTCCTCCACCGGGAGTGAAAAAAATATTAATTTATTTATTTGTTTTCTGTTCAGTCATGTTCCTAATATGATTTGAGGGATGATATTAGAACTTTTCTTTTCAAGCATTCCTTCATTGCTTGCTTGAACTCTGAATTTCTTGTGGCGAGTTAAGCAAGTCTTTGGGGACACGGCTAACCATAGCATAAGAGAATGTATTTTGTGTTTCAGCTGTTCCTTCCAGCTCTCAACAGATGGGTTAAAGCTGCAGGTCAGATGCTGATAACTTGATATTGCTGTTTAAACTTACTAAATATCTTTAAAACAGTGGTCCTTTCCCCACTCCTGTCCATTCTGATCTAAATGGACTAATACTAATCTAAACAAGTAGAAAATCCCAAATATCTTAGAGAATGTGACTTAGGTCTCAAAAATTAGAACATTCATGTTGTATGTGTGTCAGAGCTGACCAGGAACTGGTGTGCTCATGGCTTCCAGGGTTACTGATCTCTCTGCTTAGTGGTGTGTACAATTAAGAAATGCATTGCTAGATGATGCCTGTGATAGACACCCAGATTAGTGTATATTCTATTAAATGAAATTGGAAAGTTCTGAAGTAATATTCATGTTAATTTGGGTCCTGGTCCTGATCAGGAGCCACTGGGCACTGCTGCAATGCAAGTAGCAATGTTGTTGGGCCGAGCCAGGAAGCACTGAAAAATGGAATTTTAAAAAGCTTTCAGCTGGAGTTTCTTTCATATGTTATTTGAACTTTCTCACACATCCAGAGTGAAAATTGCTGCAGAGAACATTTCTGTGAGAGCCTTCAGCTTTGTTGTACATTAAGGAAAAACCCCAAATCATTAAGTGTGGATGTAATGACTGCTTTGTTAGGGAATAACACACTTTAAAGTGGTAAAACCTTTTATCTAATAGAAGGAAATTTTGCTTCTTAGAAGTAGCAAGAAGACACTCTTGTAGGCCTGGTTTTGCCCCTAAGTAGATGCTGCATAAGCTTTAAGGCAAATTGCATTTATTTGGATTATCACAGGAGTTCAAATTAGTTTCTAAGGTGACTTCAATCTGTAAGTAAAAAATTCCAGTGCTGTACAAACAGCACGTGACTTACTGCTTTTACAGGAATATTTGATGTAAGCAGTCCTGTCAAACAGAAAAAAATTATCCAATAATGTGAAAAACTAATAGGTCTTGACTGTAACTTGAAAAAATGCTGATCCTGATAAGGATCTAAATCGTTCGTGATTCAGTTGAATCAGCAGTGAATGATTTTGTGCATCTTTGTCTCCATGCCAAATCAAAGGGCTGAATTTTTGAAAGTGGAGGAATTGGATTTACATCTGACTTACATCCCAACTTATTTTGTATTTGAGCAGTCAGATGGAGATTTCTTCTAAACTCATACCTGTTTGGGTTGCTCAACTCAGGACATTCTGTTTTTTGGGAACACTAAACTTCTGCCTTCCTGATTGGGGAAGAATGAGTTCCTTCCATCTGACTTTAAGCTGACTTTAATATTAGACGTAGTTCTAAAGCCAGCTAAGTTTTTATTTACTGGCAAACTGCCGTGAAATAGTGATTGTACAAATTTTTGAGAACTAATATGGTGAACTGACTTTATTAAAAAAATAAAAGGAATTTAGCAGTGAAGACAGTCAAAATTTAATCTGCCCCAGGTCCAGAAACTGCATTGAGTAGCCTCAGAAAGAATGGATGTGATGCTGACCTTGATAGTTAACCAAACTGACAACAGTGGAAAGAGGAACCAGGTAGTATTAAGCAGAATAAACCCCCTCCAACACTGTTAAAACTATCACTTCATTGTTTTACAGAGCCATAATCTTGTTTACCTGATTCCTTTTAATGTGTTGGGTCAACGGGCCAATGAATACTAACATTTTTCAGGATATTTGCAAATCTGAGGAAAGCATTTTATATCGCTACTTTAAGTAGAACTAATAGTGTAAGTGAGGCCATATTGGTGGAAGTTTTCCCCAAACTTCCTTTTGACTTTAAATGTGTGTGACCCACACTAGTAAGTCTGCAAGATATGAACTGCACTTTAGGTGCAGCTTATATGTCGAGGTCATAGCACTTACTCATCTATGTGAGTGGAATATGTATATAACATCCACATGCATAACACCAGTCGTGTAATACAGCTTCAAAAGTCAGGCATTCACTGAGCTAAACAAATTTTCTCCTAGTGTACCTTTATTAATAGTCTATGTTATGGTTATTCTTTCGCTTTGTACATCTTCTACCTCACAGTGCATTAGATAGGCCAGATGGATTCCCTCTCTGTGAGCAGCTTTGATACTTTGCTTTTACCTTGATGTTGCTAATGTATCTCTATGTCTTATTTACTGCACTCCTTTTAAAACCTTTTGAAATCAAAGTTACTCGTGAGCTTCACAATGGCACTCACTGCCGTAGTATCTGAGTGCATCCCAAATAGTAATGAATTTATTCTCACAACAGTGACTTCTGTTGCCTTTACTCACTGCTGCAAGTGCTTAGCACTTGTGCAAGTCAGACCCCAGGGTCTCCAGGCAGGCGACCAGAAAATGAGAGCATGCAATTGTTGACTATCTGTGAAAGCTCACTGTGTGTTTTCTCAGATGGGATTCAAAGGTGATTGCTGACAGCAGAGTGTTGGCAAGACTGGGGATTCTTTGGTTGCATTCCAGGCTCTGATGCAAAATATACTACATTTACCCCAATTTATCCCATGTTTGATTCCACTGCTTTCCTTTCCTTGTTCCAGGCTTTCTCTTTACTTACTAAGACCTTGTTTTTACTTCTTGAGCTTCTTGGCAGCAAGCTTGTCCTTCCCTTCTGCCATTGTATGATTCAGTCTTTTTCTTCTTTTTTCCCCCCTCCTTTTCTTGTTCCCTTCTCACTGCTCTCTGTATCCAAATGTAGACATTGTCTCCCTCCTGTTCCTTTGCCCCATTACACCACCACCCTAGCTTCTCAACAGTCCTGGGTTTAGTTCAGAGCTTCATTGTTTTCCTTGATATAAATTTTATTTCTTCCTCGTAGCTCCCCCTTCTCAGATTTCATGAAAAGCAAATACCGATTTCTGCTGTCCAGATTTTCTACATTGTCTTATATCCTAACATTCATATTCCTGTTTGTGTTCGTCCCCATTATAACAAATTGTTGTATCATTCCTGCTAACTCTGCTTCTATTGAAGTCCAAGTTTCCTTGCAGAGCCATTCTGGATGCCTTTCCCAAGCACCTTTACCATTTCCCTTCAACTTCCTGCTACCAGTTTCCTTCTTTAGTCCCTTTTCTTACCCATCTATGAGTGCCACTCATTTTGCCCTCTCCCGTTTCCCCTTACTCTCTCATACCCCTCCTGATGTCTTTCTTGCCTCCCTTTGGCTTCTCTTGTCATGAAGGCTGTCTTGCTGTGCTCTTGTCCTCATCCAATAAATCTGGGAAAACACTGGAGAAATGAGCTGTCTGCCCTCTGCTCCAATTCCTGGGCTTGATCTGCCTGAAGCAGACTAGAGCTGCATCTTCAGGAATGGTCCTGGTCAGTCTTGGGCTTGAGCTCAACAGCCTAGACAGTGAATTCAGATCAAAAGAGAGTTTGTGAATCAGAGGTGAGGGTACATCAGAAGCTTCTTTGTCAGAGATCTGTGAAGGTGACTGTGGCACATCATTGAAATGAACCCTGAGGGGACTGGCATTGCTGGAATGGCAACGTGAGGAACACTGACTCTTCAACACTAGTTTAATTGCCTTTGTTTGAAAGAAATAAATTAGACGTAGACAGATACTCACTAGAGGAAAAAAAAACCAAACGTGGTGGTTATAACAGTGATAAGAATTTATAATTGTCATATTGGAATACTTCTATATTAGTGAACAATTCACACTGTTACCTACAGATTCCCCCAACAGCTAAAGGCAAATGAGTCATATTTGAATCAGGTAATCAACTTTTAAATGAATGCTCTTGTGTCAGTGCACTTCAACTTGGCATGTCGTTGTTTTGCATATAGGCAGCCACCCAGCTTCTGTGTGTACAGGGAGTTTTTCATTTGTTCTTACCCATAAAAGTGGGTTCTCAGTATTTCAGCTGATATAAACTAGTATAAGAAAACATGAAATGTTCTTTATTATTTTTCTGTTGAATAGTCACAGCAATTTTACACTGGTTGCTGGGAGAGAGGCAAAATTATTTTAAATAGACATTCCATACAGAGAGAATTTTAGGGAAATAGTTTTAATTTTTTAATGATGTTAGAGAGTATAAAGAAAAGTGGAAAACTAGGACTGGAATGGGCCTCAAGGGGTAATATCCTTGCTCTGAGTAATTTTATGTGTATCATCCCAAGCAGGTATCTGTCTTGCCTGTTCTAATTACAGACTTTCCACATCCTCACCAGGCAATTTGTCACAGTCTGTTACTCTTTTCCCTGTTTGAAAGTTTCCATTATGTTTAATATGCATTGTTCTTGCTGCGAGTGGAATCCATTAATGAACACAGAAAACAGACTCTTCCCATCTTCTTTGTTAGCAGACTTTTATGTACCTGCGGATTACCATCCTGCATCTCCTCTAGCTTATCTCAGCCTGTCTTCAAAGCTGCTGCACATTATTTTCCTAATCGCTGAGATCTCAAATGAGTGAATTTTATTCTTAAGTAATCTTTGTTGCGGCGTATCTGAAATTCTGAAAAGGCAGATACTCTATCCCGTCAGACACATGTGTAGATTTAAAGAACTGAAAAAACCTTTTCCTCCTTGTTTACCTAGAAGAAAATTTCTCTACTATATTTCTTTGAGATTCCTGTCAACTATTTTCACACCCAATTTGTTGTCCCTAATAGACTTTCCCTCCATGTGGAAACATCTCATGTGTGTAGACATCGCACGCTATTCTAGAGCATCCACACTGAGGATCACAGTGTGCTTGTTAACATTTATTCCATGAGCTTATTGAATGAGTCTGATTATATGATCAGGTGTCTTTTGATTTGTTCTTTTTTTGAGGTTTTGAGACTCTATACGTGATCACCTGTGCTATGGGAGCAAAGCAAATCTGCATAGATTGTTCTTTTTTGATGCAAGGCACATGGAAAAAAAATGACAATTGAATAGGAATTGAAGTAGACTAGAAAGGTTCTCAGTAGAGAGCCAATATTTGCTGAATATGGACAGGGTCACAAAAATTTAATCTTTTCTGCTTGTTCTTTTCTGGCATCCCCACTTGATATACATGGTATCTTACTTGAGGAGTGGTAGTAGCATTAATCACTGGAAATTTCATAGAGATATAGAGTGGGTTCTAAGATACTGTTTTCTTATTAGCCACGTAAATTAATTGACTCCTGGACAGTTCTACCTTTAATTGCTTCCCCTCTGTTCTTTGTGCATAATATGGAGCCACCTTGTTTTACAGACGGGTTATGAAGCTAGATTAATTACGTTTGTTTAAAAGAGGAGCACAGTAAGATAATAGAATAAGAGAGCTATTGAAGGCCTGTGAGGAAAGTGATAATTCTGTATTCAGCACAGAGTTTGGATCATGTCCAGTAAATACACTGTGGGATTACAGTTTGGGTGGTGAATGTGGAAACGAGAGGAATAATGATCAATTGAGAACTCTCCATGCCCTGCTTTGAACAGAAGAGTTGTCCTGTAGAAATACAGCATTTGAATGTAAATGGAGAATATGCCATATGCATACAAGGATGTCAGGGAGAGTTTGTTTAGACAAGCTTATTTCTGGAATCTTCCAACATCTGAGGTATTGAATTTGCAAATACTGTATTCTTTAAGGGTTTTAGGGGAGTGGCTGTAAACTTCATGATACCTTGATTTTATAGGAAGCTTGGTTTTAATTTAGTCTATTGCTAAAAAAAAGCATACTTGGAATTTTCTGTAAGGAAAAGAATTACTGGTATAGCAACAAGGTAATAATGAAAGGGTGGTCATGCATGCAGATAAACAAAGTAACTATGTTAGGCAGTAATTAAGAATCCCTATTGAATTTCTAGGCCTAAATTTAGTATAAGTAATAAGAGTATAAGTGCTTGATCAATGGATGTGGCATACCACGATATGTCAGAGATGCTTGTCAAGATACACAAGAGAAATTTGTTTTTTCAGCTCACATGATTGTGCTTCCCATGTCAATTGGGTAACAGCTGTCAAGTCAAACTAAACTTTTAGACACCATAAATGACTTTCCACTGAGGAAGCTAATTGAAGAATCAATGGAGGGGCAGTTTATTGACACAGTGTTATTAGCGAAGTACATTCTGTAAGTATGTGCTTAAATTCAGCATGCTTTCAGGAGCAACAGAAGACAGAAGAACCACTACAGAAATATGTAATTCCACAAATGGGGAATTTCAGAAAAATAAAGGTGCTTGTTTAAAAGAAACTGATAGAGGTGGCTAAAAAATCATCTTAACAGATGACATGGATATTGTTTCAAGCCACTGTATTGGAAGCCAGAAAATAATACTGCTTTAAAGCATTGTAGGAAGATCAAATTTGAAAAGCATCATTGTTAAATACTGAGATTAGGGAAATTATCAAATATGCAAATATTCTTCACAGAATTGAATCCCTATTTAAATCTGAAAAGTGGAAAAAGAATGTAGAATCTGCTAGGTTAAATGTAAAAAAGCCTGCAAGTCATAGGATAGATGATAGAGGAAAAACTTCCAATGACTTTTCTCAGACTCCTGAAGTGTGGGGTGTCTGTCAGGTAGTCCATAAGGCCTGTGGAAGATCACAGTATAAGAAGATGAAGCACGGCATTTAAGTACCAATAAGATTCGTTGCAGTAACAATGCAAATGCAAAATAAACTGGGCAGATTCCCACATGATGATTTTTTTCCAGAAGTCGATTAGAGAATGTAAATGAATGAAAGAGATAGCAGAACAAATGGAAAAAATAAAGAGAAAATATTGGTTAAAAAATCTGAACCCAGTGGCATTTGCCCAAGAGGCCTAGAGGATCATCAAAGGTGAACTAATTAAATTGATTTGTATTTATTGTGTTGCCTAACACTTCCTTGGTACAAAAGAGTTGGAGAAAGATTAGTGTAATGCCAGGTTAGAGAATGATTTCTTGAGAGTACCTCTTGAGAGGGAAACTACAACCACTGAGTCTGCATTCATTTCATAGAAACTGTGACAAGGAATAGTCACTGGACAGAGAAATACATATGATATCTTGGAGAGGACTCAACATAGCTTATTTATTTGTTCCTCACAGTTAGAATTCACTTGGGGAGGTACAGTAGTTCTGTCAATAGAGTCCTCTTAGGTTTCCAGGAAGTATTTGAAAAGAGTTCTCACCAGAAAACTGTAAGAAAAACTATCTAGCCATGAGATTTTGAGAGGTATGAACAAAACACACAATAGGGTCAGAGTTAGGGTTGACTCATAGGATTTTTCATTGGGATCTGAATTTTCTGGAAAAAGGGATTTATAGTGGTTAATAATGAGATTCTTGTGAGGTTGCCAAGCTAGGCAAGATAAAGAAGGACTTCTAAGTGCAGCAAAAACGTAGATGATGAAATTTAGTCTAAATAAATGTGAAGAAGTACAAATGAAGGTCGAAAAAAGCTGCCAACTGCAATCATACACAATGATGGCGAACCAATTAATTACTACTTTTTAAGAATGAGATTTAATGGCTGCAATGAATATTTCTAGGCCATAACAAATTATTAGGAAAAGAGTGGGAAAAGCCCTAGAAACAGTTTTTATGGCTTTATATACATTCATTGTATCTTCATGTATTGAAGTCTGTCTTGGACAGATATATTAGTATTTGCAAAGTTAAGAAAAAAAAGAGTGATAGAGTTTATTAGAAAATTACTTCATCCTAAGTAGCAATTGAATAATTAAGGACTCTTTGGATTAGAAAGAGAAGATATGACTAAAGAGTATATGACAGAATTGAGAAATCATTGTTAGGTTGAGGGAGGATGAAAAGAGAATTATTATTTATAGTTTCTTTCTGTACAAGAACAATGGCACATCAGGGGATGTTAGTAGAAAGCNTGAGCGTTTTTTCTGGATCTAAAGCACGGAAGCAGAGAAAAAGATTTCAGAGGGCTGTTAAACATAAATATATTACCACTGATTGGGAAGGCTCCTGAGCAGCAAATCCCTGGATGTAAGGAGATTTAGAATGGTGGCAAAAGTATAGAAAAGGAGAGACAAAGTGTAGCTTCAGGTGTTGAAGAACGGAAAAGTGTGAACACACTACATGAGACAGAGTGAAGACAGAGAGGAAGAGGAGTGAGCAGGGCTGGTAGAAGCTGCAGGTGGCTGAAAGATCATAAAGGGGAATTTGACACCAATGCTGAATAGCACCCTGTCATTTAGGAAAGGAGTGACAAAAAGCCCACAAGATAGTGACAAAGGAAGACAGCTGAAATTTTAGATATTTTGTGTGCATAGCTGTATTTCTTTTTTTGATTGAGTGTTAGCCTATTGACTGGAATGTTAGATTGGATATTTTTAGAGTATAGGAATTATATTTACCATATGTTTGTATGCTATTGTGCTCATAGAAATTAATGTAAGAAAGTCTGAGAATCAGAGCTGTGCTCAGATATAAATTTGAGTAAAATGAAAGTCTCTTTAGTCCATAAATATCTTCTCACATGTATGATAATAACATAGGAATTATCAAATTGGATAGTAGATATGCAGAGCCCATATTATAATTTTATTCCTGGTCTTGTCACACACAGACCTCTCTAAAGTCAGTAGTGTAATATTATTTTGCTTTTATGGACTTTTTTGTTTTGTTTTGTTCTCTTATTTATTAGTTCTTTCTGTTGTCAGACCACAGAAGTTTAGTTTGTTAGCATTGTGAGGGTGAACTGAAACATCAAAATCTTCCAGGTATCCAAGAAAAAGGAAGTAGAAATGTATGTCTGTGTTCTTCGCTGTTGCATGCTCTGTAAAAAAAATTTAAAAAATAATTTAAAAAAATCCCCGGTAGATGAAATATTTTAATCTTTCCAAAGAATTAATTGTAGAGAGGCTCAGGAAGGGCCACCAAGGTAAGTGACTATGTTTTATGGTAGGGTGAGATGTAAAATTAAAGCTGATAAACACAGTGCTTTCAAAGGAGCTCTGACATTAAGCTCAAAGATATGGCTAATAAAAGAAACAGGGAGAATAACATTTTGCTTACTAAATAGCTTTTCACCCAAATCACTGGTTAATCCTTAATACAGTTATTTCCAATGTTTAGTCAATTCACACATGCAAAGTACTTCACAATTATGTATTGCATAGTAATCAGCAATTATGCAGTAAAATATCAGTCCCATGAATGCTTCCAATTCACGTTGATTGCTTTCTGACATATGCTAGTGAAAGACAAAGATCTTGTGAGGTAGTTTTGGTGGATTTATTTCTCTCTTTTAGATTTAAAAGAGAATTACCTTCCCTTTCAAAGTTGATTCCTTTGATTACTAGTATGCATCGTTTCATTTCCCACCTAGTACTCTATGCAGAATGCATTGCATATGACTCCTGAGTAGTTTTGTTATTTATTTATCCCACTGCAGTGAGAGCTGGTTCCGAATGAAAATCCTGTATTATCTGTTCGACAGGTATTAAAGACAAAGTGTGAAACCACAAAGCCACAAGGTTTACATGATGATTGGTGCTTTTTTTCCCTATTGCAATTAGCTTAGTCTCAATCTTACTAATTGGATTACGTGTGAAAATTCATGTCACCCTGGAGTCTCAAAGTTTGAATGACGAGTAACTATTTTGCAATAGTTTTTCACACTAAAGGGAGTTCTGTCAGAGGCTTAGGTCTTACCTGTCATTCAAACAGACTGTGATAGTGATTTTGGGTCAAGTTGGCAATGTTGCCAAGTAGTTGGTAGTTATGTCTATGTAAGTGCCTGCAGCTTCTCCAGGACCTCGGAAAGCTCAGAATTTGTTTTCTTTGAGATTTGCAAAACCATCTCTGTCTTTTTTTTTCTCTGGTTATCTGTTCCTTGTTTCACAGCTGGCATGTGATAAGGAAGTAATCTGCTCCTTTTTAGGAATAAGATCAGGAGAATTCTCCTGTTGACTTTAAGGTGTCTTGGAAGTTGTCAATGAAAGCTGATACTGTGTCACTTGGTTTTCAGGTAAGTAATTTCTGTGTCGTACAGAACCTCTCACAAGAACATTGGGGGACTGTTACTTCCTCAGATAGACCTTCGTAATAGTCCCAGTTTTTAGCTCTGGTTTTGTGGGCAAGCAGGGTGAGTTATTTGATTTGACTTGGGTATACTTACAGAGCTTATGTTTTGCCTGACTGGGTTTTCTTACATTACATTTTAAAATGCAGTCTGATTGAAAGCAGAATGCTGTTTTTCTACAGATGGAGCCTTTTCTGTTTATCGTATTTATTTGTAGTTTTCCCATTTTCTGTGTAATTCTACCTCTCATTGTGTTCAGAGGTTTTTCACCAGGCTTGCAGTATTATTTTTGTTATCATTCATTTCTTGAAACCTTTTTATTTATAGTTCTATGAAATGCTCGAAGTATTTATCTGGATCAGTTGTATCTGTCTGGCATAGTCTGTCTGTCTAGGAGACTTATCAGTGATGAAAGAACATTGCCTGTCTAAGAGCAGTTATCGGTGATAATGGGACTTTTGCAAAAAAGAAAGGAAAAATATATTTTACAATACACTGTAGAGATATTCAGGAGTATGTTTGTATTTGTGATTCTGTGGTCTGATGCAATTTTTATTGAAATAGTTACTTCAGATGGATAGTATTTGGTTTCAGTCATAAAGGATTTGTCAGGAAATAGCAAACTGAGTTGCATTTTAGTTGGAATTCTAAGATTTCTTAGGGACTGGTTTGCCATTTCTAGTAAGTGCTGAAATGCCATTTAAATCACTCTGAGTCTTGGATGCATGAAGAATAATCAGGTAGCTTCCTCCAAGTTAGACTTCATCTTTATTTTAAGCAATTTGTTGTAGTGAACTGACAGTGGGTAAAGGTAGAGGCACGTTTTACATCCCTACACCTGTTTGAAGAATGAACACCATCTGCCCAGGATTGCTGAGAATTGACTAATCCAGCGTTTTATTGCTTTGAATCATTGAGAGGAAATTCTACCAGACGTGCTCACAGGCTGCCATCTTCATTCCATGAATACTAATAAAACCTTAAACAGTGCTGATATGGGAAAATGGAGTAATTTATAGGTTTCTGGATTAAGAGTTTCACTTAAGGAGTAATGAGAAAAAATAGCATTAACCATATTTCTTAATGCCTTGTGTACCTAACTATACAGGGTTCCTCCCCCTCACCCCAGGCCCCGCTGATCGGAAGTGCTTTTGGTATTTCGGGAGAAAGCTCAATGAGCTCAACAAATCACAAGTTCTGGGAGGGCAATATTATTTTACAGGATAGTTTGAAGTGATGTTACTGTTGAACAGATCTTACTGTTACCAGGTAAGGTGAATATTTAATTTGAGCCCTTTAGTTGTGTACTGAGGGGCCTCATGGCAGTCTTTGTTACTGGTGCAACAAGAAAAATGCCCTTCAAGATCCATTAAGACAAGTGATAACCATATGAGTGGTACTTTATGAAATAAAAAAAGCACTGGAAGCATTCTTTTGTACTGCCCCAAATTCTCCTACTAAATGAGGAACTTTTAACCAGGAGGGCCATGATGAGAGTCAGGAGTGATATTTATGTAGATCTGTATTTTACAAAGGAATTTGTTGGTGGGCCTTTTCCTTCTTTTCAGGTCCTATCATTCTTTTTCTTTCAGCTATACGTGACACAGAAATAGTTTCTTCTACATCAATTGAGAGATCTTCAAGCACATCTGATATGTAGAAGGTTCCACTTTCATTTCAGTCCATTTGATTTTTTTCCATTTCATAAACACAAATATGCATACAAACATACACATTAAAGTGGGGTTTGTGCATGCACGTTCCCGTGTCAAGTGACAGCTTCATGAAGACTTCAGTGAAAATGCTCTTAGACTAAATATAAGTTGCTAAATCTACCTGCCTTTTATACATGTGAAATGTTAGACTAATAATAGATTTAGGTATCCTTATTTATGTAAGGACAGACAGAGTTTCAACAGTGAAAACAGGGTATTTTTTACAAGAATGTTAAAGTATGACAAGTAACAGGAAGCACTTCACTGTTACTTCCAGGGGACATCTCAAGTTACTTGGAGATCGATAGAAACCGGGCTAAAAATAGACTAACAAAACCTAATTACATTTGCTTCATAGTTATACTTTCAGCTGTGCATTGAATAATAAAAGCATTTTTACTATATTTTATTCATCACCCCTTCTTAAGGACAACCCAAAATTGAAAAATTCATTGATGTTTTCTATAATGAGATGTGGTTTCAATAAAAATTTTTTTATTGTATTTTATTGTTGATATAATTACCATTTGCATGTAGTAATTGAAATAAATTTGCTTATGTAAATCAGAATACTTCTTAGCATATAAGTTAGTTTTAATAGCCATGTAATTTTATGAAGTTCTTTATTCCTTTAAACTAGATCTTATTTTCCAATTTGCATATGCCTAACATGCAAATTACTTGTGTTCTCCATATCTTACTGATGTTTTACTTAGTTCTTTTAGTGCTAAACTTCTTTTCAAGTAGTTTGAATAGGAGAGTTACACTTCCTTTCACACTTGTGGAATACATGATTTTATTTTATGAGCCTGTACATGAGAAAAAGACTTCCACTGAGCCATGATTTGAATAGCAGACCCTAGACTGCTCTTTTTTATGTCTAATGGAGTCCATGCTGTAGTCCATGTATCTTCTCACTCTAGTGGCCCTTCAAATTGCACAAAGGAAGGTCTTTCAAATAAATAAGTTGCTTCTTTATTTTGGATGTCTTCCATAACCATGTGGCTGTGTGCATGGCAGGGCACTAAAATTGATGCAGTCAACTTCTTGTTGCTTTGTTTTCTTTTTGCTCATGAGTATCTAATGTTACCAGTATAGTCACCCAGCACAGTTGTTTGTCAATGGAGTTTGTTGCTTACTGTTGATGTAGAAACGCAAACTGGGAGAAGACATTTGCTGAAGAGGAACTTTGAATATTTCATCATTACCAGTCCCTTGTTATTGCTTTCTTTCTCAATTCTGTTTTTTATGGCCTTGTTTGACGTTTTTGGCAGCTCTGTTAATTAAGCAGGAGTTATCCCTGATTAATGTACTGTAAGCTGCTTCAGAAGTGCTATAAATAATGTAGTGATTAATTGCTGTATCCCAACGCAGTCATCCCTTCACATACTTCACAGATGGATTGTTTTGGTGAAATGATGTCCCATTCTCATACATATTGGAGACATTGATTGCAGCAAAACTTACCACTCAGTTTTTCTGTTTTCTTCCAAGTAATTTATGTCTTTTGATCACTAGGACAATCGGTATGGAGAAGCTATTTTGAAATTACAAATGTAATGTACTTGTGGATTCTGTACAAGATCATGCAATCCAATTGAAAGAGAATAACAGAATATCTGAGTTCTGGGATGTTCAACTTTTTTCAGCTCTAAAAAGAAAAATTTAGTAACCATACAGAAAGAAAATACACTCCTTGGAGGATAAAGAAAAGATTTTAACCCCAGCTGGCAAAATAACTGTGGTTTTTTTAGTGTTTTTTTCTTGCAAATAAGACAGAAAATATGCAGACAGTTTTTTTTTGTTTAAAAGCTGGTAATATCCAATTTGCATCAGAGCAAAGGCTGAGCGTAGTGAACCAAAAATCTTATATTAACATTTCTGAATAAATCATCTTTATTTGAGATTCTGATTTTAAACTTACTAACCAAAAGGAAACTAGTAGTGCTAAAATCAGCAAAGCTTTTTAGAATATGTCCCTTTCCGAAAATTCCCTGTACTGTAGCAGCAGAACTGCTCCTCTTGCTTTTCAGATATGCTTAACTATCTGGCTTCTATTAACCTTCACGGAAAGCCAATTGCCTCTTCTCACATCTGTGAATAGAGTAATTTAAATTGTGTGTGTATACATGCATGCATGCAAAAGAAATCTGTGGGAAAGGGGTGACACTTGGCACTATAGGCAAAGCCCTGGCTTGAAATCAAAGATCTAATGGGACAGTTGGATGTTTTCATTCAGAAACCAAATGAGAGTAACAGGGAGGGACAGTTTGATGGTCACAGCTGTGTATGGGCCATGGAGGTCTGCTTGTCTGCTCCAAAGGCCACTGGATCACTCTGGCTGTGCTTGAAGGACTACAGCAGTGAAGCAATGTGGTTAAGGAATTTTGGGCAGTTAGCCTGTGTGAGAAAAGGGGTTTGAGCAGACAGGATCTCACCAAAGGTTAAGTCTAGGGGTTACTATAGAGGAGGGTGTACTGTAGAGGAGAGTGCTGTTTATAGGAAAGTTCTTGTCTCAAATGCTTTGAACATCACCTTGTAATTAATCTTATTTCAAACTTCTCAGCTAGGACTGGGTCGTGAGCAGATTGTAGTAATATATTAAAATCAAACCTGCATTATGACCTCACTCAATAACTTTATTTAGGAATAATTTAGGATTATTTTATTAGTTTATTGTATATGCGTTAGGATTATCTCATCATTTTAAAGAAGACATTTTTGGACACACTTAATCTCCTAGCCTCAATTTCCTCCTCAATTTTTCTGGAAACTCAGATGATAAATCTAAGTCATCACTGTTAAGAGCTTTGCTTATTAAGCAAGAAATAATATCATCGCTGGTCCAGACTGGGCTGCTTTGTTTCTGCATGGCCATAATGATGACAGTGGGTTTCTTTGCAGATATGAAGAAATAGCTGACAGTCTTGGCCCACTGTCTTTAAGCATCATGTTTAAGAAGTATAGTTTGTTTAGCCCATTAATAAAGATGTCTTGATTCTAACATAAAACCAGTATTGATCTTTTTCTCTTGCTCTCAAAAAAATCCAAACAAAAAAAAAAAAAACAAACCAAAAAATTACCCCCAAATCCCTACTTTTTATGAAATAGAAACAGTCTAAAAGATGATTATCTCTCAGTTTGAAGACTGTTTTCACAGTCCAAATTTCTACCATATCGTCACTTTCCATAAGCAAAGAGGCAAATATTTCTGTAATATCCTAAATAGTAGAGGAAAATGGCATATAGTTTTTTATAAAGTGGTAATGTTTATTTCTTTACCATATTGATATTGTGTTTGCATTGATGTGCCAAGTGCACTGCTTGGAAATGGAGAAGTTAAGTCTTCCAGCATTTGAAAGCCCAAAACCCAGGGAAACTAGGGAATTCTCAGTTTAATGACTTGTAGATAAATTTAGGTGCTGTGGCATTTGAAATAGCCGCAATTATTATTGATACTTCAAACCGATCTATTCTTATCTTAATCTAATTATGTTAACATGCTTTTTGTTAGACTGAAGGATAGATAAACTGATTCCCATTGAAATCAGCATGAGCTGGAGAAGATCTCAGTCCTGCAAAGACTCACATGTTATGCTTGTGCTGAAACATGTAAAAAATTCAGGTATTTACAGAGAAATATGAACATGTGTAGAAAATAACGCTCATACTTAAGCCTTTACAGATGTCAGAAATTAGGACAAAGATGTTTTGGATGGTGTTTGTATGCTGAACTCAACTTCTTACTTCTTTTCATAGATTTGAAAAAGTGTTAATGGTGCTTTTCCAAACATTCTTCCTCCCATTTGAACAGAAATTAAAACAGATACAGTAAATGCATGATTATATTGAGGAAGAATGTAAGAATAAAATATTCCATCGAGTATTTCCTGAATTGATACCACCAATGCCCAGCTGTTTGTGGATTTTAGAATTTGCCCTACATTGAGAGTACTCTCATACAATATTTATTGTACATGTTTATAGTTAACTAATGTATTCCTGTTCATAATGTGCAAACAGATAACGCTGAGAGCACTGGGAAGAAAATACTTAAGGAAAAAACATATATTATAGCATATTTATTTAAATGCTTTTTTAAGCCTCAGGAATATCTTCCCATGTTTTTCACATGCACCATTTAGATCAATAATTTATGAAAACATCTAATAGAGCATAAATTCAAACTGCAGACACGGCTGCTAATGAGAAGGGCAGTATATTTGCAAACACGCATTGTGCTCAACCAACAAATCTTCCCATCTTCACAGATGCCCTCCTCTTTCTCACAGGAATTGAAAATCAGCTTAATAGGAGTTAAACTGATTGGTATTTTTCCCCAGTCATCTGTTGCTATTGAATTTTTTTCCAATTAGTGCTTTCCTTGTGTCCACAGGACAAAATGCCGTGGCTTGGACAGCCTATATGTGAGGAAGCAGAGAAAAATCCTAAGTCTTAAGGAGAGTGCTTCCCTGCCTCTCTCCGAGATAGATCTATTGTCAGATGTATCCTGGAAGTGAGCCTTAGAAATTTTAGTCTAAAACTACTTCAGTCATTTTGCAAGCTCTCTGCTTCACAAGTAATGTCATATGCTACCAATAGTTTGAGAGAACTGAAATGTGGAAAACTTACAAAGATGTCTTTTGGCTGAGGACAAAAGCCATGAGAGCCATTACTAAACTAATAATATAAAGTGTCACATTTAGTGGGTAGGGAGATAACTGATTAACTATGAAGGATGTCTCAGTGATTTGTAAGACAGTATCAAGGAGAACAGGGTGTGTGAGGACTTGCAGTGCATTATGTATAATTTCTGTACTGAAATGTACAAAAAGAAGTTATGTGAATGCAGCTGATAGCTGCTAACTGTGAAATAACACAGGCAAGGCTAAATGTCTGAGTAGAGAAAAATACTTCAGAGTGCAATTCTGGTAATCCTTGAAGAAAAGATGTTGGCCCATAACGTGAGAGGCATTACAAATTGCACAAAATTACGCTGCTGCAAGAGGCAGGTTGTGCATAGAAACAAATTGTCTTGAAGAGAGTTACATCTTAGCAAGAGGTATTGTTTTGCCGCACCTGTACTGGATGTTACAGCATAATAAATAAATGTGGTATTTTGAGAATGTCCTCTTGGAGTTGCCAGTTGAACTTGGTCTCAAAAGATGTCTTCCTGAAAGAAATAGAAGAAGCTGATTTTATTTCAGTTTTTTCTTTGTTGTCGTTGTGCTTTGTTTTTGTTGTGTCATGGTTTTTTGTTTCTTTTTTTTTTTTTTGGTGGTAATTCAGCTATTATTTGGTGGTCTTAGCTTTGCTACTCTATGTTGATGTGTACCTTATACTTTTCTTTGCAAGATAAGAGTTAAAATACTCTGACTGAAGGGACTTAGATCCTTCTCCTTACTGGCATAATTATATGGAATAATTTGTCTTCTGCCATCTTGGGAAGCCAGAATGCAAGTTTACTGAACTTTTTGATTAACTGTTAGAAAAATCTAGTCGTTTTAAGGGAACTGGGGTGGTATATTTCAAACCATAACATATACTTTCCTAAAAGTTAGGGTGCATCAAATCTTTCTTTCCCAAGTGCAGTGGATATGCTGTCAAATTTTCATATATTTTTTAAAATAGTCATGTAGGAGGAAGTGTAGTAAATTCACCTTTCTGAAATTTAGAATTCAAGGTCAAATTAATTTAAAAGTATAGTGTGGAAGTAAAGTTTTATTGAAATGGCTTTTATAGAGGTGACACCTTTTACAGTGTCCTTTTTAAACTGAAAGGATGTAAATTACATATTTCTGAGGGAATAAAAGTTATGGCCAAACTGCATTTCCTGGAATAGGGACAAATGGATTCTCTGTCAAATGGGAATTTATATTTTGCAGTACACTGTCAGGGAGTTTTGAAACTTGATATTCAGTTTGAAGTGAAGTTTAACAGTTACTTTCTATACAGTATTTTTTACCTATAATGCCGTTTGGTAGAGCCTATAGGAAAACCAAAATCCAATGACAGTTGATAAGACACGTAGAATCATTTTGTGGTGGTGCAAGAAATTTATTTTCCATAGTCAGCAAAGAAAATAGACATAAAACTGGAATTAAATGAGTGGTTTTAAATATCTTGTTAAAAGAGTTCATTTCTTTATATTATTTTTACTTTTTACTTCTACTCCCCAAACATTCCCCTGGTATGTCTAAGAAATGAAGAATCAAATCATAATCATCTAACTTTTAATTTTGAGTATCTGACATGAATAATTGATCTGTTCTTTTGAAGTAAGTGGGACAATGTGTTTAAAATTAGTCATGTGTTTATGTACTTTGTAATGGAGTGATCTCCATTTGCAAGAACACTGAAGTCTTCTGGCTTTTAGAAGCCAAAGTTCATATCATCATGTATGTTTGTTACATAATCAGAGCAAAATTTACCACAGCTGCAAGTGTGGGGTAACATTTAGAAATTCACATAGGAAATCTATCATCTGACATTCATTTTGCATGTGTACAGTCATCACACAGGGCAGCATACGAGGAGAAAAAGGTAACAGCAGTTCTCTTGACTCGAGTACTGCAGTCAATAACAATTTGCCCTTCTGTACCTGCAGCACAGAGCCTTCATGCCCTGTTCTCTCTGGGGTGGGTTGGATGCTGCCAGATGCCCACCCAGGCAGTGCCTCACTCCCCTTTCTCGCCATAGTACAGGAAAAGAGCAAGATGAGAAAGCCCCTGGGTCAAGAAACAGGGAAATTGCTTACCTATTGTGTCATGAGCAGAACAAGCAGGACCTGGAGAAAAATTACTGGGATGTTCTGCGAAGTAAAAACAAAGTAGCATGATAAGAAGCAAAACCAAACCTACCTTCTCCTTTCCCCTGTCTCTCCCTGTTTCTTCCTTGGCTCAACTTTACTCCTTCATCCCCAGCTTCTCTTATCAACTCCCTCAGGCGGGGCCAGGGAAAGGGAAGTGGTAGTTGCAGTCAGTGCAGAATTGCTCCTCTCATCTGCTCCTTCCCCCTCCCACTTTTTCCCTGCTCCACTGTGGGTTCTCAGTGGGCTGCAGTCCTTTAGGGTAAACCTGCCTCAGCATGGGTATCTGCCCAGGTACTCTGGAGCACTTCCACCCTCTCGTCCTCCATGGACCGTGGTGTTCACAGGCCTGTTTCTCACACATCTCACTTTTAACTGTTCTCCAGCAACTGCTCCATAGGGTTTTTTTATACCTTTTTATACCTTTTTTTAAATGCACTTTCCCCGAGGCACCTCTGCTGAGGTGACTGGCCGTGCCCGGGTGGGTTGGTTGGTGCCAGCTGGGAGTGCCCGAACCAGGAACAGCGCCCAGCTCCCTCTGCCGGAAATTTACCATCCTTTGAGGATTTTCTTAGGGACTTCCTGAAATGCTCCTGTCTTCTAAGGATTCATGTACAGTGGAAAATGAAATCAAATCTTTTAAGCGTGATTTGACAACAGCAAGAGTGCTTTCCTTATTTTTGGAAGGGAAAGAATGGAATTAAGTTGTGTCTCTTGGGTGTCACTGGCTTATCAGAATAATGGAAGCTACAGCACAGAGAAAGCCTCAACAGTGAATTGACCACTCATGCATGAATGTTTGACGTTACTATTAAGATTTCTATGTTCAATAAATTATAGAGTTGGTGAAGCTCTAGTTTTTTCCTAGGGTGATCAAAAAATGGTGAAGTTTCCCTCCAGCCCTTCTTGCCTGCTCAGTGCTTTGCCTAGGAAAGACTGAGGTCCGATGTTATATTAATGTTTGTTGACAGAAAAAAAAAAACTACAGGGCTGCCACAACAACAACTGCTTTATGGCCTGCAGACGAATAGCTGCAGGTAGATGTTGTCAATAGGACACAAATTCTGAAACTAAATTCCAGAGACTGTGCTGGTTCTGGGAAAAAAAACAGAACAACTTTTTTAGTTTGCTAACTTTACCTCGAATTATTAATGCAACAAAATTGTTATTACTTTAAGCAACCTAACTCCTAAGTAACCAGCAGCAACTGAATTTTTAATTGTTAGCTTTGACTTTTTTCCCTTCCACTGAAAGCACTGGTAGTGCTGACTAGAAACCGTTAATACCTTCAGTAACTGCAGTTATCAAACTAATATTACTGCTAGTATCCCAGAGTTATTTTCGGCCTGCTCTTTTCTCTTGAGTAGTCCTTAAGATGGATTTATTATGAGAGATAGCAAGACTCTCTCCCTAGCTTTTTGTACAGTTGGAGCTAGAATGGACAGAAGTTTCTGTAGGCAGAGTAAGGCAAGGTACAGGTCAGGATATGGCTTGAAATCCCAGTCTTAGGTGGGAGGGGCTGAAGGGTAACAGAAACTACTTTTGACCAGATGCATAGAGGACGGTGGAAAAGCATTTGCAGAAATGTGCTGGCAGTCCAAAATGCATGTAAACTTGTTAACACTCTTCCCCTCAGCAGCATGTTTACTCCTAGACAGGAGACAAAATGCTTCTGTTTTAATCCTGAAATGCAAAATTCTTTCATTTTGTGTCTGATGGCAAAAAGTAAGAACTGAGCCCTAACCATATTAATTTGGTTGTGATATCGTGCAGTAGATTATTGCCTCCATTTTTATACTGTGATATTAGAAGAATTATCAGTATTACTGTGGAAAATAGCCCTACATAACAAACCAGTCTATTGGTGATCATTATTCTCTTTGATGCAAAACAGAATATAAACAGCATAAATTTTGTATACATACCTTTATGCACATATTCTATATTAATCTTTATGCTGATCAGAACTCATCTGCATTGCATGTTTAAACTTAATATATTCTCTAAATGCACTTTAGTCATGTATTTCTACATGTAGTTGCAAACATTAGTAGAGGAGGTGACACTTTTGAGAGAATAATGCCTGGAGAAGTATGGTTGTTTTTTTCCTTCATTAACAGAAAAAAAATAAGTTAGTAGAAAAAATTTCAAAGCAATTAAAATAGTTTGAAAAAAAGCGAAATAATAAATCGTACCGTTGCTTTCATAGTTAAGGCTTTATTCAAAATGTTGGAAGCTATGTTACAGTATTTTGTTTTGTATTCTAATGAACATATAAAATTTGTGACTGAAACTTTGATTCTTTCCATGGCTTTTAGTTATGGCTTTCTAGAT
>VXBU01009396.1:2206956-2302282 GCA_013400315.1 Bombycilla garrulus | reverse complement strand
TTAACTGGATGGTCTTCCCCACAATGTGGAGAGAAAAATAGGTGAAACACAACATAGCAATTTTTGGAAGTTTTGTTGTCTGTTGAGGCAGACGTTCAACCAGGTTTTCTAGTACTTGTGATACTACTGCCAGGTAGTGCAGATTGATAAATCCAGGGTTTACTTAAACAGGTAAGGCTGTGGGATGTTTTTGGCTACAGTATCTCTTGTATCAGCAAAAATATAAAAAAATAAATTGAGTATTTCCCAAGCATGTTATTTCTTTATCAGAGTTTAACTGCAGTTTATCATTTCCATCACTTAGACACATCCACTCAATATATTTAATATCCATGACGCTATGTAGGGTTGCCCAATTTTAGTGTGGTGTTCTGTGGTTTTAATATAGAAATATTAAACTCTGTGCCTTCTTATTCACTGGAGCTATTTGTATATTTTTGTTTATGAACTTTTTTATGAGGCATTGTTAGCATAATAAGGTAAAAGTCATGCATTAGTGGTAGAACATTCTTTGAAATTAATTTTTTTTTTCACCTAGTAGAGGTGGAAAAAGAGGCTTTAAAGAAATGTTTGTATTTTTTGCCTGGACCAAGACAACATTGCAGTCTAAGTTTAATCATAGTTTACAATGTCTAAACACCAATTTCATAGGCGAAATTTCCTCAGATATTATTACAATATAATTCAATTCAGGAAGCTGATCATCTGGTTAGAAAAAAAAAGTGTTGTGACTTGGGAAGGACAAAATGTACTTAAGATGTTGAAATCCTCATAAATAAGGTGTTTCTTGCATGATGCTAGTTTTATACAGAAACTAACAGAATGAGATCTGTGATGATCATGTATTAATAATGAAGATTAAACAGATGTTCTGCAAAAGGGATTTCATGTGAAATGTTAAATTCATTTAAGGAAAGAAAACAGGGTTAGATCCTCATATAAATCATTGTAGCTCCATGGAGAACAGAAATATAGATATTGAGAAATAATTATGTATCCATGAAGGTAGTTTGGGAATGCAGCAGAGTAGCGGTAGCATTAGGTGATCAAAATATAACATTATTCAATACAACTGAATTTATTTTTACATTATGAAATTGTGAAGTATTTAGTTATATGCCTTTTTAGTCTTTTACGTGCAGTTCTCTTTTAATTAATTAGTTTCGGCATGGGTGAAAAAAAGAAGCAGGCAAGGTACTTCTGAAGTCAAGCCTATTTGTAATTTCTAAGTAATTGTTCAACATTTGATACCAGTTTGTTTTCTCTTACTTATTCCCTTTCAGAATTTCCTAGACTCTCTATAGTTCAGATATCTCAGTTAACACAGTGGTGACCCTTACGTATTTTTGCTGACAAATCCTTTTCTTTCTGGCACTAAAGACAACTTGGAAGTCTGTGCTATGGCCCTAGTTAATGAAAGGTTGAATTTGTTAATGGTACATTTAGACTGAAAATGTGCATTTCCACCTCTCTTAAGTGCCTTTTGTACTTAGATCTGGAAATGTTTTTAATCTGCATAACTTAACATCATTTCCACTGTATTGTCCTGTAGCTGTATCGACTCCCATTTATTAGTTGTTGGAAACAAATGCAATTCCTGTAATAACTGAATAAAGAAAGCCCTACAGCTCCTTCAGCCTATCTCAGTATAATAATTTTGGCTGAAATACAAGATAAATTAGTACTGATTGGATTTAATTATGACTGTAGAAGACCCAGTCTGCAAAGGCAGAATGACTGTGCAGGGGAGCCATAGTATCACCACTGTGCCTGGCTTTATGGGAATATTTTATGAATGGTGTATAAAGCTGCAAGTATACTTACATTAATGGAGATGGGCATGACCTAAAATAAACTTTGATTAATCTTATTAGATGGGAAAGTGCAAATTTTGGTAAAAGTTCCCCAGTGAGTCAAAGCACTGCTTAATTGTTTGCCTGGTGGAATTCTACAGACACAGAAAGTGATCTTTTTGCTGTGTCCCCATTCTGCAACTGTATAAGATGTGCATGAAATAAACAAGATTTACCTGCTTATAGAGGAAGATTGCTTCCATTGTGCAACAAATGAAAAATACTACTTTTCATCATAGAATGTGATAAGTTTTGTGCTCGTGAAGAGAAATGCTATCATTTCTATACAAATTATTTCAGTACAGTTTATAAACTTAAAGACTTTAAACATAGTCATTTAATCATGTTGGTATTACAGCAGAGAATTTTGAATGTAGCCTTCTTAAACTGGTGGGGCTGGGGAGCACATAAAGCATGCATTGGAGCGCATTCCTGTCTGCTCTGTTCACACAGCCTTGAATTTAGGAGTGGGACGACATTATGGCATTATGCTCTGGTTAATTGTAAACATCCCAGGAGCAGAAGCAAAACAGCAGGTTGCTGTGGTTTTGTTATGAAGTACAGTATAATTTAAGACATTATCGCAATAAAGATACTTCAGATTCCATGTGTTGTCACTGAAGTCCAGATACCCAGAGAGGTTGCCTTCAGTGGAAGGCAGGGGAAGTGGAGGAGAGTTAAAGTAGTGGGTAGAGCATGTCTGACAGAAGGAAAGGACAGAGAGAAGTCAACAGATGCAACAATGAAAAAACGAAATAAAATAAAAAACCTCTTCAGATATATCAATGTTTAACAGTTTTACAAGTAGGCTTTAACTAGATGCACTTAAGACCTTCTGTATGGCTTTGGGAAAAATTCTCAGGCTAAACCAGTGGAATCACATGCCCATGCTGCCACCCACCAGGTTTATTTTTAGCTTGCTTCTCTGTCACCTTCACTATATCTTGGCTAGTATGCATTAAACTTTCCCCTATTATACTGCAGATTTGTTCAAACCTTGCAACTCTGTATTATGTTTTAGTGTTGTGTGTTTTTTACTTCTATTTTTGGTAAATAGAATTTAACAAATGTTTCAGTTCCTGTCTGTACAAACCCCTCAGTTATGAAACATGCATGGTAAGTAACTGTACTTCCCCTAGGTGTATTCCCTTTAGACTGAGATCCATATATTCATTATTGCTTTTCATGATCTTGCCACAGTTTCTTGGTTTCCCAGTGGTTTCAGGATTAGAGAGTAAATTTAAATGCCACTTCAAATAAGCAGTTGTTTATCATCCCATTAGTTTATGTGTGTTGCCTTTTTCTTTTCCTTTGAAGAACAAAAGCAATTCTGTGTAAAAAGGACATTAGAATCTTGGTGGAAGAATGACTTGGATTCTGGTGGATTGAATCACGGAAACATTAAATCATTTGTCGCATAAATCAGCAACAGGGCAGTGGTAGTTTATGCCAGGAGAATCCTGTCAGAGGAATCTGTCTAGGCAAAGATGTACGCTAATTTGTAAGTAGCTACAAAGATTTTTACAGAAGCTGTCTCTTCATAACTTTTACCTGCTAATAGTGATCTTATGGGCATATAACATGTTGAGGTAAAGAAGATGGTTTGTAAGGATTGAAATCAGTGGTCAACCAGACAAGATGATAATTTCTGTTTTCTTCCTATTGTGGTTCTTCTTCCCCAAAACAAACATACACATTAGCTCAAACAAAAGAGATAGTCACTCGTAGCCATTTCTAAAGTGCACAGAGGAAATGTATTCTAAGTAGTGATCCATGTTTTCAGGGCAATGCTGCTCTCTACCAGCTCTGCATTAAAAGGCAGTTGTGGCCAGTTGTGCTGTTTGTGACCCAGTGCCCCAGCATTAGAAATCACAAACTGCACCCTCACCCTTAGATCTGCAGTAACATTCCCCTTTCCTGATGGCTGCCCATCCATAGAGGAGCTGTTGTAAGCGTTCTGTCCCACTCTATGCAATTAATAGGAAGTGTTTAAACCCTTTGGCTCTTTAACAGAGAATGCCTATGTCTACACTCCCTTAGCAAAGGCACTGCTAAATAAACCACACTATCTTGATCTTCAAAACATTATGAATTGTCCCATATCACAAGTAACTGCATTGTGCATCCAAACACGTCTTGAGTTCTTTGAGAGTACTGTAATTGGATTAGCAAATTCAGGCTTGATTAATTAATCATTGTAATCAGATTACTAAACAATTCATGATGGTTTTGATAACTCAGCTCTGAGGGAATGATTAATGGCTTCTTAGGAAGGATTAAAGAACAGCTGACCCTGCTTTGGGCAGAAGATTGGATCAGGTGACCTGCTGAGATCCCTTTGAACTTGAATTATTCTATGATTTTATGAAAAAATATTAGCAGGGCAGATATTCACACGGCGTGGTTGAGAAGACTTCCATCAGAAACAATAAGCCTAGGTCATTTCACACTTACCCTGAATTTTTTAGGCGGGTGATTTTTTTTTTTTTTTGTAAACTAGCAAATTTTTATTATCATACTGCTAATAAATGCCTCTCACTTGGGGTCTTAAATTATGCTATAGTTGTTTCTCAGGATTCTTTGTAGGAATTATAGAATAATCATTTGCATGGCTCAGAAGTTAATTCAGGAATCCTGAACTTGAGCTCTAGCTATAATCAGTTAACTATACTCTCTCAACACAATCCATCATACTGATTTTCTGTGCATCAGGATATGCATGCTGCTCACCACATTTTGTGTAAATAAACATCTTTATTTAAAATTAGATGATTAGATGTATATTAATTTAAAAAAGGACTTTACACCCCAGACAGAGCAACTATTCCAAATATGAGAATTACATAACTCTGTCACACACTGTGACATTCAGTATAGCACTTCCTGACACGCAACACTGGCATACATGAAAGCTCTGGGAAAAAAAAATATGCAGGAGAAGAGCAATGACATACTCCTTACATTCTGCTTGTGCTAGTTTTGTATTTTCTTTCTCAAAATTTTTATTGCAGGCCTAAAAATATTTCGATGTTTAAAACACACAATGTGTTACAAGAACAGCCTAAGGAAGAAGATTGAAAGGCAAAGGAAGAAGGATCATTCTTTGTTTGCCCTTTGTATTCGTCAGCATCTTTGTCTTGTTCTGTCTGCCAGCAACTTATGGGTAAAATAGAGTCAAGGTGAAATGAAGTTTTTGTGAGGCCAGCTGTCATCCAAAACCAGGATCATCTTCTGTAAATTACTATGAGATTTAGATAACCTAGTGTAATCCCTTGTTAGGAGCAGCTAAGTGATCCAAATGGCTTTTATGTTACCTTGTAACAACTCACAGTTCAACCTTAATTTTTGACCCTTAGAGTCTGGAAAAGCTAAAGTTTACTGACTGTGGGAAATGCAGTAGGGATTTCCTAGTCTGGTAGTAATTTAGTACCTTGATCCTTAATGAAATGCACTTTCAGCTGTTACTTTCATCTTTGACTGAATCCACGCTATAGCTGACTCCCAGACCAGAGGCAGACTTGCCTTTGTCCTCATCCTTTCTACAGAACATTGAAAACTGCGGAGTTTTTCCTCAAATACTCTGCACATCCCTTTATCATAATGTTTATTCCCAGACATCTTTGTTTGATTTTTTGTTTGGTTGTTTTTTTTTGTTTGGTTTTGTACAGAGTAACTGACATGAGGCAAAGTCTGTTGCAGTCCATACATTTTTGTTGTTGAAGCAAGAGAGCAAGGGCAGGTGTTACATACTGTTAAGGTCTGGTTATTAAAATTATTAGAGAGAGGTCTCTGCCCAAATTAAGGTGCAAATATGAAGTCAATAGTATGGATTTTTATTTAATAGTCAATGTGAGGTAGAGGTAGAAAAAATAGGGAAAGAGAGGGAAGAAAGAGAATTACAGAGAGATTATGCTAAAAAACTATCACCACTCTGTGGAGATGGCATTCTGTTACTCCTCTTCATCTGGTCTTCTCAGTTTTGAGGGCCCCATTCTTATCCAAGTGCTGGCTGCAGACTGGACCCAGTGGAGGAAGCCAAGAAAACACAGTGGGTTTCATATTCACTCAGGTTCAGGTGGGAATGCCCAGGTACTTCCCTGGGGCAGGGAGTTTTGCACTGGATGATGTAACACTTGTTATCTCCTGCTGTGGAAGGGCCTCAGTCCCAGCAGCTGAAGTCTCTGGTGGCAGGAGTGTGGCTGCCAGACTGGAAAAGGAAAGTTTCTTACACCAGGTATGCATGGAGGGGGTCAAATGAGGTGAAGTCTTTCTCATCCTGCATGTGGGAAATAGTGTCTGGAGCAAAACTGTGTGAGNTTCAGGTGGGAATGCCCAGGTACTTCCCTGGGGCAGGGAGTTTTGCACTGGATGATGTAACACTTGTTATCTCCTGCTGTGGAAGGGCCTCAGTCCCAGCAGCTGAAGTCTCTGGTGGCAGGAGTGTGGCTGCCAGACTGGAAAAGGAAAGTTTCTTACACCAGGTCTGGAGCAAAACTGTGTGAGAGCAAGGGGGCTGACTTATTTGTTAAAGTAGTTTGTCAGTGTGAGTAATCAGACAACCAGGAATCAGGAGAACTCAGATTTTCAGTCATGATTTAAAATATGAGCTTCATAATAGAGTGAAACCCCAATGAGATTCCCAAGCTCAGCTAAATGTGTCTTGAAAATTTAAATGGGTGTGTAGGAGAGAAATAGATGGTCTTTTCTACTCAATGTAAAAAAAAAAAAAAAAATCTAAAAAAATCGGGCTCTTAAGTAAAGAAATGTTAGAGAAAAGAAATAGGAATTTCTCTTATTTCCATTTGCCAATACAGCAGATTATAAAGTAGGAGGAAAAAACTAGGGAATAGGAAGAAAAACTGACAGTATATTTTTCTTCTCATATAAAGCTTGAAGAATATTTTTCTGTCACACCTTATTATATAAAAGTTAAACATGACCCTTTTTTCCTGATCTGTCCTTAAAAGAATAAAAGAACACACATTGCAAACAATGAGATTAGCTTCTATTAAGGGAAATTTAGATTTTAATAGATTTAGTAGAAGCTTAGATTTTAATAGTTTACTTAAGACACTGAATTATTCTTTAAATATCCTTTTGCTGTTTAAAAGAAAATCCAGTGTCACTAGAAGCATTGCCTTTTGTTTTTCTCACAGCATCTTTAAAAATACTGCTGCTTAATCAATCCAGTTTCATTAACTTCTTTATAGTACATTGTTGAGTCTTGCTGCTTACAAACATTTGAGGAAAAAAAAAACATTTAAATTACCTTTACAAATAGTAAAAAATATTGCATTTGAATGTTTTCCTCACCTCTTGCTTACTAAAGCTAAAGGCCATGTGAGAATATCTGGCGTACTTGAAAGATGCTATTTTTCATTTTTCTTTTCTGTCTATTTTTTAGTGGCTATTAAGGACTATTTATTGGCAATATAAAATTCACCTTAATGAAATATACTCTATTTCAACAATAGTTACACATATTTTCCTGTAATAACATTTTTTTAGTTATAAAAATTTTCATATGTCATATTTGTTGTTATTTAAGTCTTGGAAAATTAACTTCTACATTAATTTCTATGGTGAAAGTGCTGATATAAATCTCCCAGATGTTTTTTGGTGTGTGAGGGGATGGAAAAGAAGACATAGAAATATGGAAAGCATAATTTACATTGTACATAGAAGTATGCATTTTTTGAAGTGTTTATTTTCCCTTCCTGGGGAATGAATTATGTCGGTTCCATTAAGAACACTCATCAGCTTAAAGCTCTTTTAAGTTTTACAGTCAAGTAATTAACGAGAGACTTGGACACTGTCATCTAGGTTAACAGTTTTCTGATGGATGTTACTTAGTGTAAAATTACCTTGCACCATTCCTTTCTGCTCCGCTGCTGCAGGAATTTACCCACCTTGCAATCAACAACAGGAGCAGGGCTTTCTCCTTGAGCAGCAGAACAGTATTTGTGATAATGTGGGCTTTTGTCATTACTGGTAGAACCTCAGCAGTTGAGCTTCATCTTCCCTGATGGATGGCAGGTGGAAGAAAGGCCCCTCTGAGAGTTCCTCTCTGCTCTAACTTATTTCAGATGCCTCTTCAGAGAGCAAGAGCTCGTTTGCAAAGTGGATCCAGCTGCGTGAAGGGGAGGTGATGCAAACACCTGGCTTAATGGCTCACACCAGGTTTCATTAAGGAGGAGGAGCCCTTGGGATAGAGTTTAGGGGCTTTTGTGGTGTGAGGATGCAGTTTCTGCTGGTGTAGAAGGGAGGAAGGTGTAACATGCAAACTTCTCTTCATTGCTGGGAGCCTTGTCACAACTTATTTATGGTAGGTGAGTTTTATTCCCAGATGCTATTTATTTCAATGCTGAGGGATAAGTTCTTTGGTGGAGGCTGCAGATGGAGGCAAAAAGGGGACAAAAAGAAAATAGGTGTCTCTAAGTCTCGGTTCAGTATGTAGCCTTCTTTTTTCCTTAGTAAAAGACTTTATACTACCCACGTTGTGTATGTATAAGTAAAAACAGGAGCTACCACTACCAAAAGTGCTGACTGTTATGTTAGCCTGTATCAAGCAGATGCTTGTACGTGTTTAGGGAAATTATGTGGATTGAAGTCCAAAACGTTTCTTGAAATGAACTGTTGACATGCAGCTTCCTGACCTCTTAGCTGCAAGATGTGAACTTGGGTCTTATCTAGATTTAACATGGTTTCATCCCTAGTTGTATTAATATTTATGAGGGCAAAATAAGTCCTAGTGGGACAGGAGCTGTTGATTTATGCTAAGGCTGTGTAAAGCACTCCAGCCATTGCTCCATAATATGTGTGACTAAAATACTGTGTCTATGGAATCTGAACACTTTGGTAAATGGCACAAGCAGTGTTTAAGAAGTATGGAGGTGCTTTCACAAAAGGTATATTTGCCCTTGGTAATTTGAAGTGGTATTTAAGCCAAGTTTTTTTTGTTTTTTCCTGCTCTTATTTCCCTTGCATTCTCTGCCTCTGCCAGAAACATTGTTTAGATGCCAAATTTGCCATTTATGCCCATCCTCTGACTGTATAATTTACCTCATCAGTATAATTAAAATCACTACCTAGATTTCAACTGAATTAAGTTCTTATTCAAGGCTCTTTGTGTCAGTTTGGCTTTTTGTCTGGTTTTTTTTTTTAAGTGGCCTCAAAAGGGACCTCTTCTGTTTTGGTCTAGGCATCCAAACTGAGTCCACAAACTTTGACTGTGTTTTTGTTTTTCCAAGACTTTTTAAAGATGAGAATGACTTCTTCATTACTTTTTACATAACCTAAGTTACCAACCAGGTTGGTACTATTTTCAGTTCCAAGTTGGTTGTCTTACCCATACTTGGTCTTATAACTTATATAGGCAAGTAGGGCAGCCCTAGAAGCATGCTTTGGAACTCAAACCCCGGTGCCCTTTTGGTCTAGCTTTTCTGATTTATTATGTAGTGATGAACACCTGTCCCACTAAGTGATACTTTAAAATCATCTGTGGAAATGCTACCTTTTTTTCTACAGGATATTCAAAAAGCCAAGTATCAAATACCTGTTCCCAGAGTTGTTCAGTCAGAGTAATGGCTCAGCTTAAATGAGAGCTTACTCATTTTGGTTACAAGAATTGTTGTTCTAAAATTCAATTCTGTTTGCTACCACCTGTCCTCAAAAAAACTTTTGCTCAAAGCTCTTCCTGCATCTGCAGTTCCATATGTGAAATTTGCAAAATAAAGGACTTTGTCTGCAGAGTTCCAGTTGCATTGAGAACTGAGTTAAACTAAATTAATGTGCAGTAAAGTTGATTTTTCTTGATGATACCTTGAATGTAACATCTACTGTCTTCTGAGAATGAATACCCTGTTCTAATGGGGACTTTCAAATGCCATTTTCAGAACTAAATTTTAGTTTTGCCTTTATTTGCTTCAATCTCATGGGGTTTTTCTTGTTAACATAACTTTGTCTTTTTTTCTTTTCACTGCTCTGTGCAGAACAAAGACATGTAATTGTGACTTTCATGTTTTTATTAGAATGATTTTTCTGTTAAATCAATGCAAATTTGCTTTTGGTAATGATGCTGAGCTTTTCATTGCCTTTGATAAAGCTTACTGGAAATTAGTTTACTTCATTACTTCCCCAGCAGAAGACAAGGAAATAAACACTGTGCTAAAAAAAAAAAGAAAAAGGTGGCTCTCACAGTCACTCCAAGAGATCTTTGGGAAAAATTTACGCTGAATAGATCCCCAGCTTAGAAAATAAGTGATCCTAACTAATACATAACCAAGCTCATTGTTCTAGAGTGAAAGTGAGACCTTTGTTCTTGGTTTTACCTCTTTTTGCAGCTAAGTCAGTAGTGTTTAAGCAACTAGCTGATTGTAAGTGCATGAACAGCCCAATTGATTTTTAATCAAAGCCTTAAACTGTAGGGCAAGGAGCTTGGTCTTTTATTTCTTGTGAGGAAAGGAACATTGGTGTTTGGGGCAGCAAAAGAATTATATTTCTCCTCTGAGGAATTCAGAGCATTTCAATTAATTCCAGGAGAATATCAGTAAGAATTACATTTGTTGCTTTGAAGTGAGGGTTGTTACCAGAGAGTCATTTTTGGTGTTAGAAATGGTAATGTATAATACACATTTTCTTACTTAATTCCTTTTCACCAAGCAAACACAATACAATTGTGGCATCTTTTAGCTACTGCACTTCAGTTTCCTTTTAATGCAAGGTTTATGCCAGGTAAATGCTATATCTTGATTTCTGATGGGAATAATGTTCAGCAAGTATCTGAAAGGATGTATTTGAGTTTCATTTTTCTTTAGAGGTTGTTTTGTGATAGTTTTGTATGTTTGTTTTGGTGTTTGATTTTTTTTTTTTCCCTTTGGGATGTGGTGATCCCTTGGATGATTCCTTGAAAAATAAGACTTCCAGGATAACAGGAATAAGGCACGTATTTGAAGTCAATAAAAATATCACATCATGTTAGTCAATCCATTTGTATATTTGTGGAGGGATATGGTCTGTGTTTTGCTGCAGGCAAGCCGGTGTCAGGACAAGGCATTCAGTTATACTTCTGTGAACTATACTGTTTTGGTGATAAATTACTGTCTGCATATAGGATATTTTTTCTTTGTTTGTCATTGTGGGAATTAACGTATATCATACATGACTGACCCTAAAGCACTGGAAAAAAGCCCATGTTAAATTATTTGGTTTATTTCAGGCATGACTTGTATAGTGATACTTAGTTTTAGAGCAACCTTGGTATTTTTCTACTTAAATTATGAGGGTTATCTTCCTGCAGAATATCCACGTATGTGCTCTGGGCAGTGCTTGAATGTAGCATTGACTTTTGTAGTATAGCAAGCAGCTCTAGAAAAATCACTGCTGTAGCAGTTGGAGCTAAATGTTTAGGTGAAAATTGTTTTAGATACAATGGACATTTCAAAATTTACTTCCTGTCCTGTCATTCCTGTGATCCTTTCTGTGTCCCATAAGGAAGAGGTGGCACAGTTTGAGGTGAAATAACTCTATGTAAATGATGTTTTTTTCTTTTAGATTAAGTGGTTTTTTTTACTGGCCTTTCAAGTAGGAGATGTATTGGTGTGTTAGACTGTTTCCTGAGAGTGACCAAGCTATGGAGCATGTGAGAGTTAGCAGGACTTAGCAGTTATTTAACCTAGTGCTTGTATTTCCTGGTGATTCAAATGTTTCTGTTCTTCGTACAACATTAATGATGCTTTTTGCTAAATTGCCTTTCCAAACTAAATAATGCTAGAGAAATGAGCAACTTTCTTCTCCCAATTTGATGGAGAAGAAAGACATAGTCAAATACATTAGTCCTCAAATCAGTTGTTCCAAACATTTGAAAAGACAGCTTCATTAGCAATACAAGAGCTATATAAATAATCACACAGAAAGAACAGCAACAAAATCCTATCTAAGGAGTTTCTTTGGATCTTTTTGGGTTTATGACTTAGAATTGCAGAATCACTCAGGTTGGAAGAGATCTCAGGAGGTATTTAGTGCACGGTGCTGCTCAAAGCAGAGCCAGCATTAGGTTAAGACCATTGCTGTCTGGAGCTGTAAAATCTCTGAGGATGGAGATTTCACAACCTCTCTGGATTCTGAAGCTTTGTTATCCTCATAGTGAAACCTTCACTGCCCACTTCTCTTAATGTAGTTGCAACCACCTGTTTGTGGCAGGGTGGGTGTCTCTCAACCTTCTGCTGTGCACCACCATGAATAACCTGGCTCTTCTCAGCAGCCTCCCTGTAGTACTGGGGCTCTGCTGCTAAGCCCCCTGGAGCCTTCTTTTCTTCAAGGCTGAGCAAATCCTGTTTTCTCCAGACCCTTACCATCCTGGCTGCCTTCCAGTGGATGCACTTGAGTTTCCTGTAGCTTTTCTTGTTATAGCCCACTAGGCTATCAGCCTTCATTTATTGCAGAGTCCCATGCTGGCTCATCTTTAGGCAAACATCCACAAGGGCCCCTCTGTCCTTGTCTACAGAGCGCCAGGAGCTCTAGGCCTAGCAGTACTGCTGGAAAGGGTCAGTCCATGCAGGACTTGATTGATCATTGTTGAATGTTGTCAAGTTCTTCATGCTGTATTTATCCATATAACAATAGTGTGTCATTTAATTAATTTCTTCTTTGTGGTACAGTGTTTCTTGCAGCCCATTTTCACGAAAGAAAAGCACCATAGTGAGGTGAGGAGAGGTCTTAAGTTGTCATGCAATGTGCTCTGTCTGCTTGGGGCAGGATTACAATGCTATTGTGTGATAGTGTTGAGACCTACCGCACGTATATTTTCTTTAAATTTCAAACAGTTTTATGAATTAACTGTACAAGTATTTATATTTTTTTACAATATTAAGTGTATTAAGTATTATCACTACGAGGAGAGAGGAAAATGTCTTAGTTGATAAGACCTTCACTTGCAAATTAAGAGACTTGTACCTTGTCAGAGATTCCTTTATCTACCTTTAACAAAGATTCTGCTTATATTCCTCAGTTTCATTTTTTCTTTCTTCCCATCAAGCTGTCAGGGCATGACATTTCTCTTGCCACCTCTAATGAACAAATAGTAGCACTAGGGCATCTTCTTGCTTTAAAACTTATCAGAATATAGAGCCTTGATTCTGGATTCAATGTTTATTAAATTGGCTCGCATGTTGCGATATAAGGTAACACAGAAAAAGTAATAATGGCATTGCCTGAGATGAAAGAACACACCTTTATGCAAGTAAAGGCTATAATGAGATACAGCAAAGCAACACAAAAAAAATGAACAATTTCTTTTTCTAGTTGGCACTGTATTAAGCAACATTTGGAAAATGTAATAGTCACCGGAATAAAAACTTCACTTTTTGTAGAGCCTTTTGCTCTTAGGTAATTCATGAGTGCTGTTTTAAATCAGGTTATACAAATTACAGTTCTCTTCCAATTTCCACTTGACCTTAGTAATCATTAGCATAACCAATTGTTTTTTGTTCCATTTCAAAGAATGTTGGAGGTCCTCTTTCATAGCTATTTTGATGGCCATCTCTGGAAGCACTTGATTTTTTCCCAGAAATGTGTGGCCAGGTTTTCTTGCATGTTTGGAAATCTCAGTGCTACTCTGGTTAACCACTCTTTGTCTTCTGTTCCTTCTATCTTTATTAGAGACAGTACAAACATGGAACAATGTTCTTGTGATGGACTCTGTCCTATTGTTAGACTTCAGCTTGCTGATCTGCCTTGCAAATCATGGCCAGTGAGTCTTCTGTAGTCACTTTTTAGTGACGGCAAAGGTTATAACAATATTCATTCAGGAGTAGATCAGTTCATGCAGATCTTGATCCAAGCATTATCTTCCCTTCAGGGTTGTCCTGTTCAGTCTAGAGTTCCTCTGTGGGACAGGAGCAGGAGGTTTGGTTTTGAAAGGAAGATCCATCTGCATGTTTGCTGTGATTCAAAAGGACCAGAGGGAAAAAGTAGGGGAGTTAAGTGAGGAAAACTTAACTGAGTGGATGTTCTGTAGACAGCAGGGTCTGAGTGTTCCACCTAAGTGGCCGTATCATCTTGCAGGCATCAACGCTTGCTGAACCACTCACTGCTAACCTGTAGGACTCTCTGAAGGTGGAAGAGAGTCACACAGAAAATGAGTACAACTCTTTTTGAAAGAGAAAATCCTACCCATAATGGCTGTTGTGCTTGGTTTTCTTACTGTATCCTGATTTCTGATTATTTGTTCCTGTATGATCTAAAATTATTTTGGTTTTTTTTATAATTTTATATGGTATTTTTAAACCCACTCAGGAGGGAAAGAGGCCCTTTCAAAGGGACTCGTAAAGGACTATAGTTTGAATCAATTTTGAGGTCAGGAGTTAATTCAGGAGCCTTAGAAAAATCTCACAGTTGCCATCACCTACCTGTAAGCCTGTATCTCTAAATTGACTTTGGTTTACTGAGTAGTCTTTTCCCAGCTTTAGAGTGTCGGGTAAGTGAAGAGGCTGCGCTGGTCACTCACCCAATACTGTATTGATTCAGCAGTATTTCCTTACTTACACAGTGGACAATTTCAGTTCATTATCCGTAACAAGCTTGTGTTTATGCTCTTCCTAGTTAGATAATTTTGTACATATTGGCATCTATAAATTAAAAGTTCTATTTCTGACAGATTGGAAAATGTGTGTAATTTCTCAGCACTTTTGTCCCCTGCTCCTCCTCCTCTGACTCTGCAGAATTGTATTTTTGTTTTTTAAAGCAAATAGTCCCTTTTGTGTTAAAAAAATAAACAAGTAGCAGTATGCATTACAGCAATAAACCAAGTACAGTAATTTTTATTATGTGAGGACTTGGGAAGGGAGAAGTGCTGTGTATCTGTTCCATTCTAGGTGGGAATTCCAGTTCTGGGAGGATAAAGCTAAAAATAGCAGTGCTAGATAGACTTTTCTATATTGCATGATTCCCCACTCCCTGTATGCCAGGGATTGTCCCTCTTATAGGACATTGAAATTATTGTGCATACCCTTGTATACGTTGTATTTATACAAGGGTATGCACAATAATGCACATGTTGTATTTAATTAACCTTATGCTTTGAAGCAATTTCTGGTTTGTAGAAGAATCAGCTGTTTTCTGAGACAAAATGGCTGAACAGTGTCACTGTTGACAATGAAAAAGCCCAAGAGCGGCCAAATGACTCAAAGCCAAATTTGCCTTTTAAAGTCCAACAAAATACTTTGTGTCAAAGGTAAAACCAGCTGATGCAGTCTTCTGTTAGTGCTCACTTGTTTAGATGGAAATAGGAGTGATTGATGAGCATAATATATTTCCCTACCTGCTAACATCAGGACCTTACAGTGGTATTTACTACTTTTGTGGAAATATAGGGGGAATTTTACAAGGTATCCTAAGAAAATGAAGAGCATGCAAAAATTGACAAGCAAAAAAAAAAAAATCAAGATTTGTAGGTTATTAATCCTGTAGGCTTTGATTTTGTTAAATTGCTTTTCTAAGGTCTAGTTCAGTTGTATGGAAATAAAAGACTGTAAAGAACAGCATCGCAAGTCCCTAAGTTTTGTTCATTATTTCAAAATATCACACACAGTCATGGTTGAGTTTTGAAGCTGCCTCTGAAGGTCACCTAGTCCAGCCTTCTGCTCAGAGCAGAACCAGCTGGAGCTGATTGCTCAGGATCATGTCCTGCTGTGTTTTGAGTATCACCAAGGAGACTTCACTGCTTCTCTGGGCAGCCTATCCCCAGAGATTTCAACCACCCTCACAGTGAATGAGTGTTTTCTTATGTTTAAATGAGGGGTTTTATATTTCAGTTTATGCACATTGCTTGTGATCCTTTTTCTGAGCAGAGGGCAAGGCTCTTAACTCTCTTGACCTTTTGGCAATGTTGTGCATAATGCAGTCTAGAAGCCTTTGCCTCAAGGGCACAATGCTGGCTTGTGTTCATCTCATCCACCTGGACTCCCAAGTCCTTCTGCTTGGATTCTTATGCTCTTGTACGTTAGTCTCACACAGGCACCTGTTTGTGAATCAGGCAAAGGGCACCACTGCAGAGAGGCCCAAATCCAGACAGGAACTGGGGGTACTCAGCCCTGCAGGATGTACTTGACAATTAGCGTGATTGGGTCCTCAGGAAAGGTCTGGCTTACCAAACAAAAATGCCTCAATGGGCTACTGGTAGCAGTTGCTTCCTGATTTTCTTGATGTTCTGTTTCAAATTTTTTTTTAAAATGTTATTTTATAGCATAATCCCTCTTTTGATACTGCATGCAACTTCCATAATAGTTGCTAAATTCTGCCTACAAAATATGTGTAAGTTTCATACTAACAAGAAGCTGTGTATGTACTCCGAGCTGGGCATTTTGCAAGAAGGGCAGTAGGATATTAAATCTTTCAAGCATCAGTAAGAGTTTGGGACAGTTACTGATTTGCAGAATGCAGTTATTCTCAGGATTAGATCTTGGAAAGAGTAATGAACCAAACCAATTTCTACTGCACTTTTCCTCTTTTCTCAAATGATTTATGCAGATCTTGGTTAAGTTAACTTTTAGCTAAATTTAGTTAGAATAGAAGTTAGAATATTTTTTACTCAATCATAGTACATTCTTTTTTTAAGTCTAGTTCACTTTTGCTCTGGGTTACTCAAGCCCTTCATGTCACAAGGTTTCAGGGAGTGACTGTGCAAGGTCTGTGACTGTTCCTGCTCTTACCCCTGCAGAGGCAGTGTTAGACTCTGTGAGGAGTGAGACACACTTGCTCAAAGGCTTCTGCTTTCTGTCTTTTAACTATATTTAAAAGTTTGCATGTATTTTAGTTCTGGAATATCAGAGATTCAGTGTCTGAGTCCATTAAAAAAGACAAGGAATCTCCTTTCCTGAAGCAATATAAATAAGCTTTCCTTCATCTTTGACTGGGTTATTGTTATTTCTGAGACCAATTTTGGCATTTAGCCCGAGTTTGGTATGGAGTTTGCTGACCTTTATCCTTTTAGGACAGCATATTAATATATATTTGATTCTGACAGTGATTGTAACTGCTGAAGTCAAAAATTGTGGAGAATTGGGCGATCAGATTAAGTATTCTAAACTGAAATTTTGATAAGGCTTCACGTACTATGCTGTCTTCCATTCTTTAGTGTTCTCTCATTGTAGCTGGGAAGAGGGAAGAAAGGAAAACAAATCCTTTTATTCCCATGGCATTAACTGAAATTCAAGCATATGGTGTCAGAAAGGTAACATCTTGCTGAAAGTTCAGGTTTACTTACTTCTGTGAATGAAAATACTGGTATGAAAAGTAACTGTAAAACTGTAACTTTGATAAGTAGTTGTAGCCAAAAAAAGGGCAGAGATAAAAAGTTGCTTCTTTCATTATATTTTACAAGATGTATTCTGACTGTGGGCAGTATTTTTAGTGTTTGGATAAATTAAATTTCCATTAGTATAGTACAGGAAACACAGAATGTAACACTATCTTGATCATAAATCAAGAGAAGACTATGATTAAACACAAGTGTTTAAAAATTGCCATGCAACTATTTACTTTTTGACTACTTTATGGTTTTCTATTTCACTTACTGTTAGATGATATCAGTGTAATGGTAAATATTTAAGTGGTTGGCAGATACTGTCTGCATAAATCTGCAGCTTCATTACAGGAAGAAAATGGGTATGTTTTTAACACAGGACTACTGCTTTTTAGGATTAACTTTTCTTTTTTCAAAAACACCTGCTATTTTAGTCTTGTGGGTTTAATTTTTATTAGTTCTATGGCTATATCTGTATAGCTCACACACTGAGATTTTGCAGCTTGATGAATTTTTCCATTTCCCATTTTACTGCACGTTTATGGTGCTATTGTCAACCCCCATTATGCTAGTCTGACAAACCACTCTTCCTCCTAAAGAGCCAGTCTATAGCTTTCACTTGGGCCATAAATATATACACAGCTGTGCAGATTTTAGTTTAAGCCTTCATAAAGCACAAACACAGCTGCAGGAAGAGGAAGGAGTTGAAATACTTACATGGGGGTAGGGGGATGAAAAAGACATAGGTGAGGTTGAAAAGAAGAACTGATGGGTTTAAAATAAGGTATTCAATGTTTTAGCTGTTTGTCTCTTTTATTCCTTTGATTGATGTCTTGGAGGCATGGTGACAATATAATAAATCAATGCTTTTGTGTAGGAAGCAGTTTTTCTCCTTACATGTAATTTTATGATTTTGAGGATCTAACAGACTGTTAAGTGGTTTTAACAGACTGTTAAGTCTGGGAATAAGAAGATATGTAGGTAAATTAGACACAAGTACAAAATGAAGGTTGTTACAAATGTGCTGATGATCACAATTTTGAAAATGAAGGGAAGTGACCATGACTTGGGCAGTTAAATGACAAACGTAAAGCAACACACCATTTGCAATATCATCTGTTCGTATTTTTCTTGGGTACATTATTATGGCTTTTGATTTTCTGTATTAGCTACAGGATATTCTTCAAAGATCTCCTTGTATAGGTTATGACAGACTGAAAATGATGAATGACGCAGATGGAGAACGGAAGGTTGAGGTGAAAATAAAGCAATGAATATAGACGTTGGCTCAGCATCCTGTTAATGCAAATGTTTATTTAGAAAGGAAATAAGACCTGAAAATGATTGAAGGTGAATAATTTTTTGTAATATGTTACTTATCAAATGATGTTTACATGCTTTCAGTGGCTGTTGGTGTTTTTTGAATAATTCAATAAATCAATAAGTGATGATTTTAAACCTGATTGCCAAAATAAAAAAGGAACCTGTAATAACTTTAGGAGACTCTTCTCCATATTTGTTTGAATTGATCTCATCTAATAATGTGAACAATAAAACCTATGAAGCATCAGTCATGCCTATATTATTATAGCAAGCAGAGATGTGAAGTTCTGCATGTTCAGTTTTAGCAGATTGTTGTAATGTATCATTAGATAGTAATAGTCAGCTTTCGAAGTGCTACTGGTATGTTCTTGCTGACTAACAGGCTAACAGAGTGTGCAGTGATTCATGTGGGAAAGCATAAACCTACATTTTAATATGCAAGAAATCCTAATTTGAAAGAGCTTGCACAAGTTGTCAAAACCCCCACAATGAAGAGTTAACAGTTCCTACTCATCTGCAGTGAAGTCTATTCTAAAGTCTTCATTAAAGAAGGAAGCTGCAGATGGCAAGTTATGGTAACTGTGAAATAAGTTTCCTCAGGGGCACTTGGAAATCTTGTAGTTTTCATTTTTTTTCTCTGAAAGTGATGGTCAGTGTCAACTGAAGTTGGGTATTTTGTTTTCCATTCTCTATGATTTCCTAGGCTTACTTATGGAGGGTTTTTTTTGAGGTATGAGCTCAAAACTGGTTGTTTGCTGGGTTTATTGTCCAACTTCTATGTCCGGTAAAATTGGATCCTTTCCTTGATAAAATTGTCATCACTGTACACCTGTTAATGTTTGAATGGGTAAAGGTTTTCCCAATGGTTTACTGAAGCATCTGATCTAGAGCAAAAGAAAAAGGGTTGTATATTGAAGCCCTATATTTTTATTAGATAAGACAGGTTTTGCCATTTATTTTTTCTGGAATTGGAGCACTTTCATTTCCCAACAGTTTCTTGCTTGAGTCTGGAATTTTACCTGTACAGAAATTGTGGTATGCTGTATTAGAATACTGCTTCCTAATGTAGTAGTAAGTCAACAGGTTTGTGTGTAAGAATAGGGTGCTCAGATAAATCTCTGAGGACTTTATTGAGACCTTAATCTATGAATCATACTGTCTCTGTATCTAGTGCCAAAACGCTTTTAAGATCAATTGCTACCGGTTTAACATAAAAGGAATCACTGGCTTGCAGATCTGCTACTCTGGAACAGGTTTTGATGCTGTGGAGTGACTGTCAGGGTGTACAAGAGCCAGGAGTAAGAGCTCTTGGGATCTGTGTAGGAGTCCTGCTCGGGGATGCCTCTGGGGATACTGCACTCCTTATTCGTTATTTGGACTATTTGATTTGTTATTCATATTGCTTCTATAATTTACTGGGTTGTTTCCCCTCTGAGCCCTTTTGAGGCTTTTACACAGAAAGTATTTGAAACGGGTGGCAGAGATCTGACTAATCCTCCTATGCTTGATAGAGCATGGTACCTGTTCTATTGCAGGGCCTGAAGGCAACAGGACCGTCTTTTTGTGATCATGCTAAATATTTCTCTTGGAGGAAAAGTAGCTTTCAAATGAGATAGTATCTCAAGATATTTTAGTTTATAATGTTTTTTTTTCCCCTTTGTAGTTATCATTTGATGCTGAAGGATTTCCTAATGTAGATTATAAAAGGGCAACTTGTGGATTGTGTCTGAAACTTGGATGTAGCAGGAGTCAGTACAGAAGTGGGTAAGCAGAGATGGAGAGTATCAATGCGTAGGAATTCTTACATCTCGCAGGGCATGATGATTCAGTGACAAATATAGATAGCCTAAAGTCAACAGGGCTTCATTAAAAACTTAAATAAAGCCTTATGACTCTTAAAAGGCTAAACTCAACATAGCTTCGGTGATGAAGAAATTTTTTAAGTCTCTTCATCTCATGTGTTAAAGTTATGAGGTATTTATGCTGATATTAATACAGACAGGCTACTGGTAATTATGTGGAGTATCATAGTAACAATTTGAAAAAAAAAGAAAATACTTTCAGTTTATATTTGTATAGAAAATTTTGTGATGGAAAAGAAGTGAGAGATCTGAAAGGACTGAAGTAGTAAAATACTTATCCACGTAAGTGAAACTGACAATTTAAAAATTGTCTTCAATATGTATTTGCCCTTAAGTTAATACTTATTTGGAAGTATGTTGCTATGATTTTTTTTTTGTTACAATTTCCAACAGAAATAAGCAAAATTCTGGAGAGACTAGAAGCTATTATGCACTTTGAAATCTTATATAAAGTACTGTAATATTAGTTGTAATGGAAAGAATAACTGAGAGATGGCTAGAAGTTGTTTGGATCTACAATCCACTGTTGTCTTCAGAGGTCTTAAATTTTGGAAAATATCTATATATTTCAGTTATGATTAATTAATTAATAAGCATTTAATTTCAGTTTTTCCCTGTAAATAAATTAGCTTTCTATAGCTTTTTCTTAAATCACCTCAAATTTCTCACTGCCTGAAAACTGTGGATTTTAAAGCCAGCTGGAAAATTACTGAGAGAAGGATTCTTGTAGCTTTTTAAGATGGCCTGTCAGAAGAAAGGGCGAAACATCACGTGGCACTGGATCTTTGTGCAGTTCCTAGAGCAGTCATGGAGTCCAAGTTTAACATATGACAGCCTTGTTTATGTGAGTTCTGTGAGGCATTTTCCACAGGTGAAAGTAAGATTTCAGTTTAGTTCGCTAAACACAGTTGGGATTGTTGTATAATCTTGCTAAGGAGCAAATCTGAAGGCTGAATGAGACTGAAGTGTGAGTTGTGGCAATGCTTCCCTAAGAGTTGCTTTAGGTATGTCTCGTATGCATCAGTATTTCATAGTTCTACAAACTGTGCCAACAGGGAAAAATTCCTTTTATTTGCATGTAGAGGATAAAATTACATGTCATTTTGTCATCTTAGAAGCTCTTTATTTTCCAAACAGAGCACACAACGCTGCTTATTCATGTAGAAAGCTTTCCATGTTTGCTTTATATACCATGCTCATATTTTGAAGGAGTGACTTTATAGATGTGTGAGTAAAATCAAGAAGTGCATGCAGTACATACATGTACGTTAAAAGAAAATACCATTCAAGGTACTGCAGTAACAGTGATGTGTGGTGCCAAAACTGATAATATTCATTCTCACTGTGATTTTGCGGATTTCTATTTAACAAGTAAGCCGTCATCATGGTAGTTCTGTCATGAAAGTAACATAGGATCATTGGGAGTTTTGGAGTTTAGTGACTCAGAGGAGTGACCTTGCTGCTTTCCATTGTTGTGTTTTTAATATAAACTTTATTGATACAATAGAATCAGTGATGGATATGCTTTCCTAAAAGGTCGTCTTTGCTAAAGTAGAGAATCCCTTAGCAATGAGTAACCCCGAAGTCATTCATGCAGTCTCTTCAACCATCTGTCCCTGGAGCTTAGGAAACAGATTGAGATGCTGTTGTTAACCCCATGGGGAGAATTTGTCAGTGTTCATTATTTGTTTTTTTTTTCTTTTGGGTGGGGGAAGGTTTTTTTTTTGGCCTTGTCTTTGGTAATAATGTTTTTAGCAAAAAAAAGACACTCTCTTCAGGAATAGACAGTGTTCTGTGACTTGGTTGTTGATGGTGACTGCTTTCCCTGTTCTGCCTGTAGAAAATTCAAGAAGGATTCACTGTTTAGTCTGTCAGTTCACCAGTTATTTCATAGAGCATACCTCAGTATTTCTGATGTTTATGTGAAACTACTTTTGTATTGGTGTGTTAAGTGAGTGTAGGAAGAGTAGCTTGTAATAAGTTTCAGGTTATTCTTTGGGATGGAATCCAGAAAGTGAAAATTATTTGAAAATTTCTGTGGATGACTTTTTTCATAAAGGTGGTTGAATTTCAAATTACAATTGAGTAGTCTTAATATTTCCTCTTTTGCATTAAGTATTTTTGATAATTAATTTAAGAAAATATATTCAGTTATATCTTGCTGTCCTAGTCAAAATCTTTTTTTTTTTTCTTCCTTTAAACCTAAAATGGCACTGAGTAGAGACCTTGCAAATCTTTTGAATACATGAGAAAATTTTGCTGCTGTTTAGCCAACCGTTCTTATTCATCATCTTGCTTTAGTGGATCACCTTTGGGATAGGACATTGGGCATTTTTCTAGTGATGACTCATCCCAAAATTCCATTTGAAAACCTCCAAGGAATCTCACATTCTTTTGCTCTTGGGATATTTGGACTCTTAGAGCTGAGAAAAAAAGAAGCCTCTCAAACTCATAACAGAAGCTAATGAAATGAAGCAGAAGGGAGCAATAGAGGGCTCTTTCCACCTGTTCTATGCATAGGCTGAGACTGGGGTTCAACATGTGGTCCAATTTACTTGTCTTTTCTGCTGCTTCTGTTCTGCCACCTCATTATTTTGGGGTTGGGAGTTACAAATTAGTACTTCCTGTAAGGAGTCAAATATGTTCTCTTCCAGTAGTGCAAGAAGAAACTGTAGCGTTGAGACATAAAGCTATGATCATAGCTTAAATACATGTCCTTTTTGCACTTTGAAAATCCAGCTTGCAAATCCATTAGAATATTTTTCTCTCTGTCAAGAAACAAAAGTTGTGTAGAGATGAGCACTTTGTATTAAAGTACTTAACCTAAATGCATCACACTCTAAATTAACACAATAAACTTTCACTGTTCATATTGGAATAATCAGCATTCAATATGTTTTCCAAGTAATTTAAGGAAATTTGACCTACCTGTAGGTTAGGGTTTTCAGGAATGTGTTTCTTGCCTTTTTTTTTTTTTTAAATATTCTATGTCCTTCCAGTTAGTCTTGATCTGAAGCTGTGCTCTCTTCACCTGCTAGGCTGCTTTTTCTCTCCAGTGAAGGCCCTTGTGATGCTTGGAGGTCTACAGGGTGGCACCGCTATTCCAGTCTTTGGCCCTCTGTGGGTGTGGCAGTGGCAGGGAGAAAACGCCCATGTTGCTTTCATAGCAGGCACTGGACACCTAGAACTGAATCACAGTTTTGAACAGATTCGCTTCTTTTCAGAGATAATTCAAAAACTGTGAATCTAGTTTTGTCAATTTTTGGTAGGAAAAGAAGAATTCCAATGAGTTTTGAAGCTGTATTTAGAGAAAAAGGCGCCAAGATCATTTCCTTTGATGAAACTGTTCATTTTGTAATACCAGTGCATGTAGAATATCCAGCCTAAAATGAATTAAAACTCTACTAGTAAAAATTTTAGAATGAAATCAATTGTAAGTATACAAAAGGGACTGCAGTTTTATTAAGTGAAATATAACATTCATATTTCAGTAGGAAAAACCCCTCAAATATTTTCAAAATAGATTTTAATAAGAAATGTTTCACTCAGAGTGAAAACAAAGTACTGATATGTTGGGATATTCTATAAAAAGCAGTTTTCTATCAAAGCTGGTGCTGCATTCTTGCTTCAGCTTTTCCACTGATGGTTAGGAATAGGAGTTCATCCTATAATAAATAGGAGGGATCAGAAAGTCACTGATTATTGGCCTACCCCAGTTTTAAAGGTTTTGCAAGTTTTTTTATGATAACACCAATTACTTTTCTGGATGTGTATATGACTGCAAAACCAACACACTCCAGTCATGTGGTCTGAATAGCTCCTTTTTAATTTTGATATTCTTTTAAAACCCATCAGATCTCTCAGTTCATGTTTCTCTTAAATGTAAGTTGATGTGTGAAGGAAAACCTCAATCCATTAGTCTCCATGTTTAAAAAAATAAAAAAAATCACATAGCACTCAGCCCTATAGCTTAAAGAAATGAAGCACCATCAAAAAAGTAGAATTATCTGTTACTGGAAAACTGAAAATATGGCAGCAGAATCCAACTTCTAGTAGGCAGACAGCTGTTCATTGATACACATACTATCAAAATTGTTGAAGAATGCTGCTTCTCTTAGAAAATCTACATATACAAGGTGTTATCTTTTAACAGCCTAAAATGTGTGGTTATATATGATTCAAGGTACTTTTTGGTGAGTTTTTAATAGCATGACCTGTTTACTTGTTCCTACTTTGCATCCAGAAAAAAGGGATGATTCATGCTCTTTAAAAAATAAAAACTGAGTGGAAAATGCATTTATTTCCACTCTGTGGAGAGCAACAGTGCTGTAAAGCTGTGTCCATTTCACCTAAGTCAGAAGTATCAAGGAAATTCCTACTCCAGTGTATGGAACTTATTCTGCATTAGCAGTGTACTTTTTGGTCCAATGCCAAATCAGATTTTAAGTAACATCTTAAGGCTAAAACTTCATTAAAATTGGAGGATCAAACCATCAAAAGTTCTTCCAAATTGTGTAAACTTCTATGACAGTTTGGTTTACTGGATCAAGTTCATGTTAGAGGGTAGTTTTCTGTCCTTCAGCCTGTAGGTGTATTAAAATCACCAAGTTATATTATGGAAACAGTAGGGCTGTGTCTCATTCCTATATCTAAGAAAGGGTGAACACAACATGAGAATTACTCTTCTTGGCTTTAGCTTTCATTTATTCAAGGCTTTGAACTTGTGTTTGGACAGTGGGCTGGAGCAGGGTGGCACAAGACAGTCAAGATTAATGTTGTACTTGTAGAAAGAGAGGAAAAATCCAAGCCTTCCAGTTTTGCTGTTAGGGTTTGTTTGGTTTAGTATTAAAAAAAAAAATAACAAGGTTTGATTGTTACTTATTGATCCTGTCCTGGGCTATGTTGAGACATTAGCATTATGGTATGATAAATTTATTCTAAAAGGTTAAACTAACTGGCAAGCACTGCTGTTATGGTTATTTACAAAATCATGATGGAGGACCTCTTATTTTACCACTGGGCTTGTTAGTCTCACTAGGGGAAGTGTGGGTTTGTATTTTTTTTCTTGGTAAAATCACATCAAAGCTATGTGTGCATGAGCAGGTATTATTTGGGTTTTGAAATACAGTTCTGAATGTGAGACTACAAAGGTGTACAAGTCTCTGCTTCTTCCTTTTTGATAATAAACGCCTTCATTTACTTTTTTACAAAAATGTTTGGTTTTCAGATAATTAAATGCAACAAAATACTTTATCTTGTTTGTTTCCGAAAATTCACATTATGCAAATGTGGAAAAAAACTGATGACTCCCCAAGCTATTGTCTGTACAAATGCTTTCAAAGGTACTTCTAAAAAACTTACCAAAGAACATTAAAAAAACAGCTGGTGATAGCCTGTGTGAAAATTTGAAGTACTAATGTCTTTGCTTTGAGCAGCGATGTTTGATTCGTGACAGAATAAGGTAACATTAATGGTGATGTGAACGGAGAGCATGTCCTTGTGGTCTGCCTCCTGATTTTGGCAAAAATGCCAGAAGTGCAATACTACATTTTCCTGCATTGAGAGGGTGCTTCTTACTCTGCTTCACTACTGATATAAGCACTGGAAGCTGCAGAAGAGACTTCTCCAGACTTACTTTCCTAGTACCTGAGATACCTAGGAATGCATGTGATGGTTGGTACACACATTATTAGAGTATTTTAGCAGTTTTGTAAATGCATTTTTCCAGCTGTGTAGCCAGGGAAACTGGCTTGTGTGTGTGCAGTCTTTCATCTGTGGATATCTCAGTGATGTTTATGCTTGCAGCACGTGTAAAAGACTGTTCAAGTGTTGCACTTCATCTGCATTTGAAAAAGGGCCAGAGTACTTGCAAGTGATATTATTATCAGTGCTGAAGAAATATTCTAGGAGATAAATATAGATAGAAAGAGCAAGGTTCAGTAGCATTATCTAATACCTGTCAGACCTTTTGGGGTTTATGACATCTCAGGAACTGAAAGTATGTGGGCAAAGAGAGAAAACAGGTTTCTCTGGGTTTATTTCTATCTATACATATAAAAGAACCAATATTTATGAACCATCTCTATTGATAAGTGGACTATAATAAAATGCTGTTTTAAAAAGGCTAATCTTCTACGAAGCTCTCACTTCCAGCTGTTGACTGGTTCATTTATGTGTGGGCAGAGAGAATTCCTCTTTCTTTAGCTGAAAGTATTGCGGGACCCTTGTAGTGGTGGTGGGGTTTGGTTAGTTTGGGAGTTTTTTTGGTTTGAAGTTTTTGCTTAGGTCAGAAAAACCTGCATAAATACATTACTTGGAACGGCTTCTAAAATTATCTTTGTTTAACCTTGCAGGGGAGCAGTTTGCCTTGGCATACAAACTGTATTTTTTTTTTCCTGTCTGCAGTTCTTCCCTCCTTCATGACCCAAAATGAATACCAATGAAACTGTGATGACTTAGAACTGTTCTTCAGTGGAGGATACCATAGTGTTTTGGTGTTAAATAGGAATTTAAATATAAGCTTTTAAAGATTCTCTGCTATTTCTGTATATTGTTATTTTTAAAAATTATCTGAAATAAATGTAACCAGCAAAATAATGAGCTGTAATCTCTGTGAAATTAGGTTTGAATAAACCTAGCTGCACAGTAAAAGAAACAAGTAGGATTCTGCGGGAAAGTGGTGTGGCAAGGAGACTTTTCCTGCTGAAAAAAATGAACAATGTAATAAAGAGACAGGTAGAACATAAAAAGATGAGCTGCCAAGATCTGAAATAAAAAGGTGATAATTTTAATGGAGTTTGGACAGAACTTCAAGTTTGAAAAATGTGCTAATAGTTTGCAGATGTGCAGATATTATGGAGACTTAAAAAGCAAGATGAGCTGGTATAAAATCAAAGGAAAAGATCCTTGCAAAATACAAAGTGAGCTACTTTGTTCAAGGAATATGAAATTATCGTTGTTGTGTTTTTAAATTAAAAGATGCAGCTCGATAGCAAGTGTCACTTGGGAAAGAAATATCTGTATGTATTAGATTAGAGGTCGATTGGGAAAGCCGTGACTTTATTGTGTTAAGGGAAAAGCAGGCACATGGAGACGTATTTTTGCTATTTAAAGTGACAAGGTCGTGGTCAGTTGTAGTGTCTCTTTTCCTCAAGGCAGTAGTATAGGGGCTACCTAGAAAAAATATATGTATGTGAAATATTTCAGAGAAAAAGACAAGCAAGATATGTGTGAAAAGGTCAAGATGTTGATAACTGTTTTTAGTGATGGAGAGTAAGAAATGTTGTCTTTGACTAAGGGTGAAATTAGGACATCGGGAAATATTTTGGGGCAATAGTACATCTTTTCTTCTGGAATTTTGAATTTTGATTAAGTCTCATGAGATCTGAAAGTAAGAGACCCTATGGAATGTTTGTATGCAGAGGGCAGCATACACTTCCTCAAATTTACGTGTGTTCTCCTCTATTCTTTTTTTCTGGATGATACTTAAGGCCTAAACTTACCTAGGAAGGATTCACATGTGGATAATGTGAGTCTGCATGCACTTGAGTGTATTGTCTGGTTAAATATTGATTATATACACATGGGGTTGTGTGTGTGTAGGTGTTTCTTGGCTTTTTGTTGGGTTTTTTCCTGTTTTTTTAACTCAATCTGTTTGAGGGAGACTTAACACCTTCATTTGAACTATGGAAGCCACAATAAAAAAATGAAACCACTTCTAAAATCCTTCTTTATATCTGTGTGGGTCCACAGAAAGTGATAAGCCAAAAGGACTTTCAAATTCATGCAGTGCTGCTGCACCGCCAGAGTTGTATTTGGTCACGTCTGTCCAGAGCTTCTCTTTCCATTTTAGGGTTAGCTGTCGTCATCTTGCTTCTAACAATGCTTATGATGCCTCTGGCTTTCTCACTAAAACTGTATCCCACTTGAAGCGGGCTGGGGGTGTGCAAAGAGATGCCTTTCATGCATATGGGGTCCTTGTATCTTAGGATTGCATCAGTCTTGAAAGCAATCCTCAGACTGCAGTTATGAAAGTAGGCTTAGCAAACAAGCTCATGTGGTGCTTTCTGCCAGCTGAGTTTCCTGAGGTAACAATGGGCTATTTTTTGAGTAAAAACTATCCAGCAAAAAATCATTTCATGTTACTGGTATATGTTTTTATATTAAACATTAAATCCTAAACCGCATTGTCATGCCATCTGTCAGAACTCTTTGCAATATTGGGCTGAAAGAATAAGCTTTTTCAGTAAGGGAAATTCAGTTCTTGCAGACAGGAAATATAGTTGAATATAGGTCGGAAAACAACTGGAAAATTTTACTCATAGTACCAAGCGTCCTGGCTATACACAGTGAAGATTCCCCTGTTTCACTCTGTTATAGTTCTGAGAGAAGACAGCTTCAAATTCTGGGGTGTCTGAAACGGGCTTAAGAATATAATGATGCTTTTATTGCAAAGGATACCATTAAGGATAGTATTTTTTGCATGGTTAAAAAGGGTTTATTCTAGAGTAAATAATAATTATAATATTCTGGACTTTTCCTATCTCCTCAGATTACTTATATCTAGTACTGTAGCAGGAATCACTGTCCTCAGCATCAGTGCAACCTAACACGGAGAGACTCTTGTGATTTTGATGTGCACTTAGAAGACAAACCAAACAACAAAAAGCTTGGTTACATTTTCTGAGAATTGTTTTGGTGAGGAGAAATTGTTGATGAAAGCAGATATCTGATAGTATCCCAGTTAAGAATAACAGATGTGCTAAGTAAAATTTCTCCGTGCATCAGTGAGGTTGCCTCTGATCATTAATGAAATCATTGGTTAAATCCTCTCCTATGAGGAAAGACTGAGAGCGTTCGATGTGTTCAGAGTGAAGAAGAGAAGGTTCTGGGAAGACCTGCCAGCAGACTTCCTGTACTTGAAGGAAGCCTATAAGAATGATGGGGACAAACTTTTTATCAGGGCCTGTTGCGATGGAACAGGTGGTAATGGTTTTAAACAGAATTGATTTAGGTTGGGTATAAAAAATGTTTTTTGCAATGAGGGTGGTAAAACCCTGAGCAGGTTGCTCAGAGAGGAGGTGGATGCTCCATGGAGCAAACTGTCAAAGTCATGTTGGACAGGACTCTGAGGAGCTTGATCTAGCTGAGGATTTCCCTGCTCTTTGCAGGGTAATTGGACTAGTTGGCCTTTAAAGGTCCCTTCCAAGCCAAACTATTGTATGAAATCAAATCAAGAGCAGAGTCTTTACCAATATCAGCCAGCGTTTTCCATGAAGTCTTTATGTTTACATACACCAAAAATCTCTTACAGACTTTTCCTCGTTTTTCTGTCTTTATCTTCAGAGATCCCTTTCTTTCTCATGTGCTTTCCCATAAACTTCATGCTTTAGATCTCTGGGCAGTTTGACATTTGTCTTAGTTTGTGATAGCAGTTGTTTGGCTCCACAGAATTGTTAGATTTATTAGAGTCTGAGTAGTTGGAGCTCTCCACGCTCTCCTGCACTTCCTCCCATAAAGGGTATTACTTCTATTTTAAGTCAGGTGAAAATTACACTTCTGTTATGTTGCATAATATTAGGCTTTTTGTTCTCTGAACTCTTTCAGCCCTTATTTGTGCTGGATATCTTTCCTGGTACGATACTTGGGTTATGCCACAGTGCGAATGCAACTTCATAACGTCAGTTAAGGAATTGGAAATAGTTACAGTAATAGGGAGCAGCATCTCTCCTGCATGTTGTTTCTTTCATTCACTGACTTGAATTCTACTGTAGTTGAAAAGCTAGCTTGATGTTAAAACACGAAGCTTGAATATCAATGAGTAGCTCCAGCTGCACAATGTACACTTAAGTGTGACAAGAAATTAATCACTCACACAAATATGTAATTGTCCCACATAGGTGGCGGTGCACATTTATGCTTGCCTGCTTCCCTCTCCTTAAATGGTGAATTTCCTGGAGGAAAAAATAAAGGCGTTTTGGTAATTTGATGACTATACTTAGAAACCAACTGTTGTCAGTTTTTATGGAGCTGTTTGCAGTGAAGGATTGGGGTATTGTGCTTATGGTTTGTCAGGTACTTAAAAGAATGATGGCCACATGCAGTGAGGTGTGTAAAGGATTCATATTAGCAACAAAGGCAGAAAAATGGAGAATGAGGAGTTTCATATTTGTTCTTTTTATGTAACATTAATTTTGGCAGTGAATATCTACTCAGGATTCCCTCCAGCTGCGGTGCTCTCTGAGGAGTAAATAAAAGCAGCATGAGAAAAATTCTGTCTTCTTCCTCTCCACTGGCTATTCCTATTGCGTGTATTTGTTTTGCTGCAGAAACAATGTTTTTTGTCAGAAGAGCCTAGAAGAGACTGAAATGGATTGGGATTTTGAACTCCTCAGCTCTGTTAGATTCTTGTTTGATTATCCTGTGTTATGACCCTGGTCTGTGAAAGGATGTTACAACTTAAGTTACTAGAGTTCACCCTTGATACTGACTTGGTCTAAAGAATGCTGAAAAATAAATGTCAAGTCACAATTTTCAGTCCTCCACCCCCCTACTACCAGCCATTTCTATGGCAAAGGCCAAGTGACCTGTGTATTTTTTTTTTTTTTAATCTCTCTCCTAGAGCATCATTGGTTTATCCATTTAGGAATCTGGACTGACTATGCTTTTTTATAAGGGAAACCACAGAACAAGGGATCCTGTTTTACTGAAATTCCTCTATAAAATACACAACAGGATGTGTGCAGAATACAATCTGAGAATGTATGATGATATATTTTAAGAAATAACTGTAAAAATAGAGAGGTAGTTAGGGTGTTGAAGGATGTTTTATTTATCTTCATTCTGTAATAACTGGTCTATGCCATGGAAATAAAGAAAAGCAGTTGGGTAAGACTGAGTTTGCAGCCTGTTGGGAGAACACCTTAAAACAGATATATCAGTTATTAGAGGGGCTGCACCTCTTGCTTTCCTCTTCCTTTTTTTGTTGTTCACCTCTTCACCGCATTCAATTCTCTACTAAGGAACTCCCACCAAAAAGAAGAAAAAGTTATTCCAAGCACACTTCACATGATGCTAAGTTATTGAAGTGCTCAAGTATGACGGTAAAGTTTATAAAAATGACAACAATAAGAAATTTTGCATTTGGTAAAAAGATAACCAAGGATAAATGAGAGTTTTTTGTTTAGAGGTTTTTTTTTTTATTATTCTCAATTGGTTTAAATTATTTCTTTGTGAGTTAGAGACTATAATTTCTGAGGTCTGCAGACTATGGTTTCTGTTGCATGAGGTTTCTGGTATTTTTTAAAATTACTTTGTATGTACTATAGAACACCTAGGTTCACTTTGCTTATATAAAGGGATGAACTCCAATACTGTCTTTCTGCTCCAGAATTTGATCTTACTCTATATATTTGGTAGAACTTTCAGGAGGAGTTAAATTGTTTTGAAAGCTTTTTTCCCATTGTGGATAGATCTGGACACATTTATTGCCAAAGTTGAAAATACTAAAGGTAGCTTTTTAATCTGTGGCTTTGTAACCGTTTCCTCTTGGATGCCTTTCATCAAAGGACAAAGATCTCAAAGTAATTTTCAAGCCAGCACAATTCCTGCAAGACTCTCCACTTCATCACTGTTATCAATGGGCAGGGCCACTGGTTCAAGAGCTAGAACCCCATCCCCTGGTATTATTAATAATAATACAGACAGAAAGGCATGGTTTACTAGACTTAGTTTTGTGCTGCTGAACGCCAGCAATATTAGCCATGGAGCATGAATGGTACATGGAAGTTCTGGTAAGAAGCCTAGTTTTTTTTTCTTGGCTTTGCACTTCAGACAAAAGGTAAGGAACTGAAAAGGCACACCCTTACCATTTTATATTATTGTTTCTTTCCTTTGATGGAAGTGTTGTTGGTTGCATAGTTCCTGTATCATTCATTAAGACTGATATGTTTAGCTACTTCTGAATGCTGGACAGGACTACAGGAAGTGTGTTACCCTGAAAGCTGAGATGTAGGAGAAGAAGTATGGAAACCCTTTGTGGGGAAGAATCTAAAAGCAGTTTGGTCTTTGAGATATGTCAAAGAAAGCAGTAGCAGTCCAAAAAGGGCTTGGGGGCTGACTTTCTACTCTAGGATGGATCTGTCCATGTGAGAACTGAGGATTTTTCAGGCCGTGAGAAGATAGATTCTGTATATTCAGCATTATTTAGAATCACAAAAAGGTGTCAGTATACCTTTGGTGTAAAATTGACAGTGTAATGATTGCATCTTCTGGAGTTAAGGTCCTTTCCAGGTCCTTCGCATATTGCCCACATGGGAGAGGAAGGTTGCAGGAAATTAACTCTACCCCGGCCCAAAACAGCAGAATTATAAATGTGGTTCAGCCAGGAGAGTTCTGACAGCCAGCTGAAAGAGCAACTTGTGTGTTTAAGCCTAAGCGAACTTAAATCTCAGTCTAACTGTGGATGATCTGGAAGAGCAACAGCAGCAAAACAGCTTGCCATCTTGGCAATGAGAGAATTTGACACATGAGTTGAAAAGCTTCTACTGTAGGAAGAGCAGTTAAATGTTCTTAGACATCAATATTGTACTTGACTCAGTGCTTTAAGGTTTTTTTTTAGTAGTAATTGATTGTGTCATTTGCATGTAAAGGATTCCTAGCGTGGGAGTCAGTAATTCTCTCACAACCAGAGGGAGGAGAAAGCTGGTTTTCCTCCAATTGTAAGATATTTACCACAAGTGTATCCAAAGGTATGATTTAGTCATGTTATTGAAACCATTTCATAGAAAATTATTTTCAGCCAGCTTTAAATACTCTCTTGTGTGAGACCTAGTACAAGTGAGGGAAAGTCACTCAGCTTTCAGTCCCCAGTCTGCTCCTACAGTTGTGGTGAGATTTCAAGTAATTGTCTGTCTGCAGTTATGCTGCCATTGGTTCTCATGCCTTGATTGTTCCACTCAAGTTTCCGTGGTGGAATTAAAATATTTATTTTTGATAGTTGTGTGGGCATCTATTTGATCAGAGTTGCCTCTGATATCAAAGGGGCCAGAAGATGCAAGAAGGAAGTAAAGTGGTTTGCAGATTCTCTGCCCAGGTGCTTTTTATTAAGAAGAAATTGTGACTTTGTGCCACAGCTGAGCAAGCACCAATACTGGAGAAGTGGTAAATCTTATCAAACATTTTAATGGTTTCCAGACCAAAAGCTGTGAAAGCAATCTTCTAAGGTAATGAAGAATGCTTTCTACTAGATACTTGGTGTAATTTTCCTCTTATCAGTCTTCCGTTGTGGGAAGTGTCAGGCTTTCTTAGTGTTGCATTTAGCCTTGTCCAGCCCAGCATCACAAAACTGTAAAAAATTAGGGTGATCAATATTTTTATTAATCTTTTCAGCTATAGAATCTCAAGATTGAGTTAAGTTTAGGTATCCAGCACAATAATGGCTCCCAGAATTTTCTCTAAAGCCTAATCTCAGCAGAGAAAAAAAATCCAATCAGCGCTGTCATCCTTGGTGGTTTATTTGCAGTAATGAAAGTCCTGCCAGTTTGAGGCAATCTGAAGTAGATGAGCTAAAGGCACACTTCCTGCCTATAGGAATTGGGAAGAAGTGACCAAGCAGTTGCTGCACATTAAGTGAATATATGCTAATTCTACCCAGGGGATGTTGAAATGGCTCTGCCTCATTGCACATGCCTAGTTTTTCCTGAGTGGCTGGCTTTTAGTGTACTCGCTAACCTAATTCCCCAACTCTCAAGAAAAAAAAATAGGAAGAAAAAGAACCCTCACAAATTTCTTAGTAGATGCTTTGGTGCAGTGCTTGTAGCTGTCACCAAAGCTTTTACTCACTGGTTTCTTTTTTTGTTATTGCTGTGAGTTTTTCTGTACAGTTTTTCATTATATGAAGCATAAGAGTTTCACATGGCTTAGATGTCATTGGTTTGCATTGGCAATGTTCAAGTACATTGCCAAGAACAGTTTATTTTCTCCATATCTTGTAGAGAAAGAGAAGTTACGTGGTAAATTGTTGGTGAATATTTCCTTGAGTAAGCACTGGAGATCTGTTGACCTATCAAATGTAACTGAGTCTGCAATTGCAGGTAAAACATAGGTACGCTTATTTCACAGCCTGTTAGTAGTAGCATGGTGATGGCTAAAAGGACAGGCAGTACACTGGAGTGTATTTATTGCACTTGTTGCAGTGTAGATCTGCAGTTCTTTGGCACATGCTGCTCACTCCTAATTGCAGTGACCTCAGGACTCATTCTAGATATCTGCCCGCATCTAATTCTGGGGGAATGTGTTTGCTTTGGTTTTCTTGCTGATTCTGCTCTTGTGGTGATTTACTTTACTGTGTGAAAACCTTCTATATTCTGTGACAGGAACACAATAGGTTAATTGTCAATGGAATTAGTGGGACTTAGTTTTTAAAATTAATTCATAGGAAAAGAAGAATAAAACAGAGGACTTAATAAATTTGCGTATCAAATGTTAGTTTGTTTTGGTTTCTAAGCACATTTTCTACTTTGTGGCTGAAGGAGAATGGGTGTGTATGAACATGTGCACCTTTGTGTATGTGTCTATATGAATTAGATTAATGTAAATATGAATTGAAATATTTTTATTGTTTGATATATGTCTTTAGGCAAGTCCTGGTACCTAAGAGGTAAAAATGTAATCTGAATAGGTGATTTGTGCTACTCAGAAGCGCTAAGTATAGGTGCTGTGTAGGATACCAGTTTAGAAAATAATTAGTCCCTCTATCAGATAATAGATTTGGTTCATATCTTTCACTTAAGTGTGATAAAATCATGCTTTATATCTATTAATATGTTCTGGCATCCAGGCTGTAAAGTGCAGGGAAAAAACAATGAAGCCGGTAGTATCGATCTCAAATACAGCTTTAGATAATTAGCCAATTCAGTTGATTCAAGGAGGGTTAAAAGGTATTATTTCCCACTAATATTATAGAAAATAGCAGGCACTATAGCTAGCATCAAAAATTTAGGCACATTTGATATAGTTATGTGGGAGGCTTTTCTGAACAGTCTCATAAAACACAATGTCATTGCTATTCCTCTTGCAGTATTTGGATTCTCCTTTCAGTGTGCAGATCATTAGTAAACTGTGAAGCAATCAACTAATCAGAGCCCAATTAAGTGGCTCATTCCATTCCTGGGCTCAGAGAGGATAGTGGATGTGTGAAAGTCTGGCTGTTAAATAGAGCCTGAACTCCATGTGAGTAAAATCTCTATGAAAAACACAAGGTAGTGAAAAAGAGAGATGTCAGCTGACCATGAGTGCAAGCTGATTTAAGTTTTCGTTTTTTTCACACAAATGTAATCACAAAACAGTCTGTAGTTTTAGTAGTAGATTTAGGACTTTCTTTTGGGTGTAAAGTGACCAAAAAACTAATGAAATCTAGAAATACAGGGTCATCCATAGTTGATAAGGCTGACTTCTGCCTTGTACTGTTTTTATTAGAGCTGTGTCTTAGATTTCCACCTCTAACTTGTAGACCTTTCCAGTCTATATCTGAATATGTATTTGAGTATTAATCTGTGTGCTGATTAAAAATCAGATTGAGAATGCTGTGCCTCGTGCTAAAAAGATGGAAGAGATGCTGAAACAAGTAACCATTAACTCAGGTCTTCGAGTCACGACTGATTGTTGTACTCTGATTAGGAAGCTTTTCCAACAATGACAGGCCGGGGATGGAGATGGATTGCTTTAGTTTAGGAGAGCAGAACTGTAGTGCAGTTAGGGTTCCCAAGACCAAGAGACAATTCCAGCACAAAAGATGGAAATATATCTATCTGCTACCTCTGCAGGTAAAAATGACAGCAGAGCTAAAAATCAAGTCATCACCTCAAAGACTTGACTAAAAGATATGAGTTCTGGAGGTTAGACATTGTTCAAGAGAATCCAAGAGACTTACTATTTTATCCATGATCAACTCTTTATGGAAGGTTTAGGTTGAAATAGATCTTTCCCAGAACAGCTTTTCTGTCATGGTGCACAATTTTTTTGAAACTATCTAATTTTTATTCCAAAGAAGGGATTAACAGTGCTAGTTATTAGCTTTTTTTTTTTTTTTTGGGTTTTATATTTCTCACTAAAGGATTAGAAAGAAATCTGTCAAACATTAGCAACTCAGCCTGATTTTCCAAGCAACCAGCCTAACCTCCCTTACAATTTCAGTTATGTAACCCCACCAAGTTATGTGAAGAGCTGGAAAGTTAGAAGCCAAAAGGTGACTTTAGCACGTATTTGGCCTAGCAGAAGGATATTAATATGGTTGGAGATGAGACATGTGCTAGACGGTTTCAGCAACTTCTCAGTAGTTTCTTGTAACACTGGACAGCCTTTCAGCACCAATCTGCTTTTTGCCAAGGTAATTTTGAACATTTGTCTGAGTACTGAAGAGCTTTAGAATGTGATTCTTATCTCACAGCAATGCCTGTTTTTTCCCCATTTTTAGTTATTTTATTTTTTTCTTGTTTAAAGCACATTCTCTTTATTCTTTTGAGGCTAGTACTATACACCAGAAATCATACATAGGTTTTTAATCCCAACTCTTGCATTTAAACAAGGTTCAATTTCCTTAACATCTTAAGCAGCCATTAAGTGTAATTACTTATCCTGAGGACTCTGTGCCCTTCCTAATGTGACTCCTTGTGTTTCTAACTAGTGACCTTGGTGTCATGACCATCCCTGAAGCTGTATCTTTGACATGATAGTGAATTTCTAATCAGATAATTTTTATTCATGCCTGCATGCTGTCTCACTGTATGCATAAAACCCAATAATAGCAGCAGGGGAGAATTATTGTTACACCCAAGAAGAAAATCCTTCATATGAAATTGGCTCCTAGGTATTCAGTGGTGCTTGGGTGGACATCCTGCTCATTTTAAAGAGGTAATAAGAGGTATTAAGATTCTAAATGGAGGTTGGTAATTAAAAAAAAAGTGTCTGTAGAACAAGCAATGAAACTATGCAACTATGTCTTAGTATTTCTTGTAGTATGGACCTATGGTCAGATTTTTCCTAAAATGCTGGTCTGTAAAATAGAAACAACATGACATAGAGCCAGAAGTGCTACTGACTTCTTAAGGAGTCAACTTCTACTACAGGCTCCTACATAGAATCAGTGCTCATCTTTTTAAAATATTTGTCTATAGAGTGTTTGAGATCCAGATGATACACAAGTGTCCGTTTAAGAACCTGAAAAGTAAAATTAGTGGGTAAATTGATCAATCTGTTTTCATTAATCCTTGACTTTAAAAAAGCAAAGTAAAATGTGGCAAGTCTGATTGATCTGATTTTCTGTTTCCTAAGCATTTCAAAAATTCTTATAAATCTACCTATTGAGCCATTTCTAACCAAATGGGAGAGTGTTGGGACACAGTTTTCCAGAATCATCTGGTCATAAGTGGGCTATAGGTTGGGGTCAAATATGGCTTAGTAACTCCCTATGATACTTTATACCTGAATTGCTCAATCTTTGTACCTCCTCCCTACAAATTTATTCACTTGCAGCATATATTTAAAAAAAAAAAACAAAAACAACTCTCCCTTTTACACTCCTGGGTACAATCAGCCTCACTTGTGGGGAAACTAATCTGGAACTGGGCAATGGATTCAGTCAGAACTCAGAACCATTTAAGGAAAGCTCAGTGGGTAGGTAAAAAGGGATGTGTAGATATCAGTGGAACATCAGAGGGGAGATGAAGGCACCCATTTCCTGAAAGGGGTGGCAGGGTGACCCATGCTTTCCTGTAGCTTTCAAGACAAAAGAGGAAAATATAGAGGAGTCTGGTCTGTAAAAGAGATTGTAGTGGTTGTTTTGATTAAAAGAGAAGCTGGAGAATACTCTCACCACAGCTTTTTCATATAGTTAAATAGGATTTATATTATTCATCAATGATGGTGTTACAGTTAAACCACAAGGGTGTTTTCTGTAGTTCTTTTCTCATCATTAGTAATTAGAATGATATTTGCCTGTCAATATAAATCATCTCCTCACTAATTAGCACTCTGGTGTGATTTGTTAACCGAAGCTAAAGAAATAGAACTGTGTGTGACTCATCCCAAAATGCAGCTCTGCTCAGAAAGCAGCCCTGCATCACTGTTTAATCTGATGGCAGAAGAAACAGGTTAGTTCAGAAAGAAAATGGTTTTAGTAGCTAAGACTCCAAATGTTCAGTCTAATTGAATGGAAATCAGAGGCAAAGCTCTGCTGATTTTGATTGCATAATCTTTGAAAATCAGTGGAGTGCTTAGAAATCTTAACTTAGATATTAGAATTCTCTTATTTTACCAATAATTGACTGTAGTAATGTGGTTCCAATAGGAGTTTCATGTTAATATGCACATTCGTAGGATTCCAGAGGCATCAGAAGGAGGACTGGTCTTTTTGTCTTCTGGTTTGAACCTTCCCTGTGATGCAGAAATTTTAGTGTTATCTATTTTCAATTCAGTTTATCACAAGTCTATGCTGCTTCCTCTGTTGAAAACTATTTGTAATCCGGTTCTTTCCCTGCTTAGAGTTGGTTTTGAATAAACAGGGATGACTTCTCGGAGACTTGAGCTGCACAATATTTGTTGTCTTGCACATGCTGCTATGTTACAAGTTGCTCTGATCTCTGGTGAGAGGGCTGAAAGCACAGACTTGGTAATGAACCATTGAAGACAGCAGGGGGAATAACTGGAGATAAACAAATGTCAAAAATTGTACTTTCACTATAAATTTTTCAGCTTCTTAATTGTTGATCTTACTCTCTTACCCTTTGGGAACAAGTGCTTTCACTTGTTATCCAATTGTCACAAAATGTTCTGGCTACTGATGTGTCTGAGTGTGCAGCAAAGCCTGTGAGGCCCAGGTGCCAGACTAAAAGAGAGCAAGGGAAGGAGCCAACTCTTTGATTGTCTGGTTGTGGGACCTTGTTTTTATATCTCACATTGTGTTCTGTACCCATGATACTACATCTCTGCTTCTGCAGAAGAAAAATGTGACTTAAGAATTGGTAAGGAATGGGTATTTCAAAACTAAAAACTTAACAGCAACAATTAGCCTTTTTCTCCGTAACTAGAGAAGTTCCACCTTGCTCATGGTGTCGTAAGGCTACTGACCAGAAAAGAAATTAGTAATTGAGGTTAACTGTGTCATTAATGTGAGCTCTCAAAATGAGAGATCTAATGGGATGTTGGCTTGAACAAATCAGAGTGATAAATTTCACTTATCCTGTAGAAGTGTTGAACCCTTGTTTCTATTCTTTCACTTGAAGCAAGATGGGAAGGATTTTTGCATTGCAAATAAAAAAGGTAGTGCAGCATTTTGGGCAAAAAGGAGTAGTTTCATTGAACAGTGGCCAAATTGCTCAGAGTGTACTAATGGAACTGGATAATAAGTGCACGCAAAATTACTAGTGCTGCAAAAAATGCTGTTTTTTTTAACAAAACAGGAAATAAATTCCTATGAAATGAATTCAGTGAATTGTTCATCCCAAATGCTTTCTTCCGTTTCCATATTGTTTATTTATGACATAGACTGTGTTTTCCAAATTCCATTATTTTATTTAAAAAGTCTTTTTGCATTTGCTGAAAGCAAAACAAAACAGATTAACATAAAACAGTTGGTTTTGAATTGTCCAAATGGTCGTCTTTAGCAAATGCTAAATTATTTTTATTTAGTTAAGTGTTAATTAGCCATTTTGAAAAGTTAAGCGTGTTTTTCTTAACAGACCAATTGGGTTTGAAACCTGGAATTTCAAGATAAGGAAAGGAAAAGCCTTTTAAAGTTTAGTGTCTGGGCTATTTCTGGTGTTGGTAGGAATCAAGTGTCATTTTCTTAAGGATTATTGTGTTGAACTCTGCCTTTTCATCAAAATATTTGGGGGAGAAGAAAGAACTATGTTCTGAGAATGGAACAGGAAATTGAAGTCTTGAAGTATTGAAATTAAAAATAAAAATTCCCAGTGTATTTCTTCACTTTTGTAATTTTGCTCTTGACGGTAGAAGGATAGTAATGACTATAATATGAAGTTCATATTCATGGAAAGATACCTAAAGGTAAACCAGACATTTTTATAAAGTGTGGAGCAATATCTCAGTTGTTAGTAGCAACTGTGGTAAAATACTTTCTGTTGTAACTCGCACTTTTCACACATAAGCAGTTTTCCTTAACATTCCCTTTCTAATATAAAATTTTCTGAGTATTTCCTTTTCAGTTATTACCCAAGCAAAAGAAAATGTGGGGAACATTTTCTATTTTTTTCTTTGTTTTTGACCAAGTTTTTTTCAGCTAGAAACATGAGAAAATTATCAATTCACTTGGATTATTACTAGTTGAAGGTATTTGATTTTTTGAATATAAATCTTAGGCATGATAATTGGAAGCCTTAGATGATCATAGGAAAATTAAATTAGCTCTTTTCTTTGAAATAGCTTCATGTTGCTGAGAACATTATTGTATGACTTTTGTGGAAGCTTTTTCATCTTTTAATCTGATTTCATCATCAGATCAAATGATGAAATGTTAGTCTTGGATGTTTTAAGGGCTCTCTAAAGCTTTTGTAAATATGCTGTAAGTATTTGGATTGTGTGATTGAATTTATTTCTGATGGTTCTTCCCTGGGAGGGATTTCAGGGTGAGGGAGGCAGGTACAAATCACTCTCCTTCTCGAGCACATTGTGGTTCTTGTCAGGCTTATACTCCTGGGCCATTCTGACAGTGCCCAGCAAACGAATGGTTCAGGATCACTCTGTATCCTCAACCCTAAAAAGACTTCATATTGTAAAATCATAATTAGTAGGATTGGAAAGCACCTGATGAGGTCAGGAACTCATCCCTCCTGAGTTCTAATACAAAATGTGTTAACATTTTTGTGTTAGATAGATAAAGCAAGATGTTAATAAGTAAATAAATACGAATGAAAAGATGATGTGAGGGAAATTCAATTTGACTATTCTTAAAAGCCAGTGAAAACCCCTTAATGTTTTCTTCAGAAATTAGGGAAACCAGAAATACTTTCCTTCATACAATGGCTATTTTTCCTTCTCCAAGATCAATCTTTTTAAAGAATCTGTGTGTTTCAAGTGTGTAACAGTACAAGTACAAATTAAGGCAGGTCCTACAGACCTTTATTTACTACGGTCGTGGTAAGAGAACAGTGGGACAGCGTCTCCCCCTGTGTCCCTTGTCCTCTTCTGAGTGGCTGCAGAGACCCAGCCTTTAGATTGATTCAGAGAGAGAGATGGGGGAAAACACTTATTTCAATGTCCAAGCCAGGTGTCCATCCCTGGGAGGGATGGGCTCGAGCAGCATGCTAACTGCCACGGTTCAAGGAAGAACCAGACAGTAAATAATGTGCCAGTGTGGAGGCCGTAAGCGTGGCCCACCCTGTGTTACTCTGGCTCCTGAGTGGGGAGTTGGACACCATCTCAGTCTGCTAGCTTTTAGTTAAAAAGAATGTTATTGTAGTAAAATACTTTCTTAGCCAGGCTTCTTCATTACCAAACATTAATTTTACCATGACAATATTTTTCGTTTCAGTCTTTCCTCACAGATCTGGTTTTCCAGGTCTTGTTGTCCTCACTGGTGTACTGATTTGCTGTGTGTTTGGGTTTCCTTGTTTGTTTTATTTTATTTTCTCATTTATTTTTTCATTTTTTGAACACACTCCTGCAGCTTCCTCAAGAGCATCACACAGATTAAAAGAATTAACTGATGTCTTTTATGGGCTAAACAGCACTCTGAACATCCCAGTGTGATGTTTATCTTTCCCTGTTAAACCATAAGTGTTTACTTACATCGAGTTTGTGACCATTATAACATGTAATTTGTGTTCTGTGAGAAAATATTACCTAACTTGTCATTTTTCATCTTCTGTTATAGAAAATATGCTGCACCAATGGGACAGTAGTGTTTTAAGGATTCATAAGTTTATAATTATGGTAAACATTTAAGAGCTCATATGGCACTTCTGCTTTCAGAATTAGAGGCTTGCTCTCCTGTGTTTTCCTCTTCTTTTTATCATAGGAAATTACACTGTTTCTGTAGCGACTCCCATCCCAGACCTCAACATATTTTATAAACATTAATGAGGAAACCCCAGCACTAAATTTTTACATAGACATTCTAGGTCCTTAGGGGAAATTGTTGCTTTATTATGAGTACAAACAGGTCAAACAATTTCCAGTATGTTGTCTGGCATCAGTTGGTGAGCTATAAAGTTTAGCATCATTTTTATTCCCAGTAAAGCTAATGAGATTAGCCATAGAAAAATCTTTCTTAGCTGAAATTATCATACCTCATTGAGGGCCTGTCTAGCATGTGAAATCCAACTACAGGAGGCTTGTATGACTGTCATCTTGGTACTGTTAATTACATCAGTCATTAGTAATGTCTGGTTTTGAGAAGCCACCTTCTGATTTTCTTGGATTAGTAAAGAAAACAAGGCATTAACAAATAAAAAAAAATCAATTTTCCCAAACATGGTCCTGGAAGGCAATTTATTTGCCTTTTTTTTTTTTTTGGACAATTGTGGAAGTAGTTTTGCTTTGATTATGCTTATTTTGGGTTTGATTTCTTGGGGGTGTTTTATTTGCTTTTTTTGAGGTGTTTGGTAAAAGAAGTACTCCTGTAGCTCTTTTAGTTTTGAGGTATGAAATGGCGCTGCATCACAGCTCATGTACCAAATAACTTCCATAGGCTGGGTTTCATCTGGGAAAATCAAAATGTTTTTCTGTCAGAGATACAAAATTACTTCTAATCTTTTTCCACCCTTATGATTGTCATCTCTTAACCCCAAATATGTTGTGGAATTGATAGCAGGTCTATTGTCCTTTTCTGTTATTTGTATAATTAGATTTTATTCATCCAGAACAGAAGTTTCTACTGTTTAAGTAGTGCAAAAAGAAGTAGATATTGAACCTGTATTAATTTTTACTTTTTTTTTTGGACTGCTTTGAGCATTACTTCTAGCCAAAAAAAGATGCCAAAATCTTCATTTGTCTCAGAAGTCTTAACTGCAGGCTCTTCTGTAGTCAGTTGAGAATGGTCCATTTGACAGAGAGTGAAATCTTCTAGATGCCATCTTGGGGGTCACTACCACATTTCTTCCAACGCATTTTCTTATCAACATAACAGCAATTTGTGCAGTGAACGGGAACAGTGAATTGAAACAATAGATTACATTTTAATAATGCTTGACCCAAAATGCACCAGAGAGATGTTTCTTGCTCAGTGAAGTATGGCATTCTTGTGGCAGTCTTTTCTTCAATTTAGAGAGCTGTGGCACTGACATAGGAGGATTGCAACTTTAGTACTTGGAATGAGTGTTTTGGTGATGTAAATCCAGCAAAATATAAGTGCTAGCAAAGCCTGCTCATTTATACTGCTTGCATTTACTTCTAACTAACTTTGTCAGTTTTCTTTATATAATATTTAATTCAGGCCTTGATACTTGTTTTTGTTGAAAATTTTTGTTTTACTTTTGTTATTTAATGGCATAAATCTTGCACGTAGTCTGTGTTTTTCTTACGCTAGATCCAGTTCAAGTATCTGGGAAGGGTGATGCCCTGTGCTATTCACAATCTAGGCAAGTTTAGGAAAAAAACCCTTCAAGATGTGACTGGAAAGAAGATATTGTTCCCTAGTGCCTCAGTCCATGAGTGCACTTATATGATTCTCAAACATGCTCACTATTATCTAGTTTCAAGGGGTTGCTGATACGGTTGAGCAGTGAAATGCAGTGCTTAGAAATTATTTGAAAAAGTATTAGACATCTGAATTTTGACAGTGTACTTTTACTTGCAGCTAATAATGCACATATTAATTCTGCAAGACACAAGTCTCTCCACAGTGTAATAGAAAAAAATATGTTTGCTTCTAGATAATTGCCTTTTTCATATACTACATGCTATGACAAAATTACTCAAATGAGGACTTAGTTTAAAATCTAGAATACCAAATATCTTAGCTTTCCTAGTTTTTGGAATTATTTGAAAATTTGCCAATTTTGTTTTTTGCCAAAAAACAGAAGAGTAGTAATACTATTTTCGTAGGTTAGTTGGAGAGTTCCCATTTCCTCTTCATGAATTTTGGAAATTGTAATGATAAATTCTCCTTCCTGCTTTGAGCACTGTTTGTTTTCCAGTATTCTAAAAATTAGCTGTAGAAAACCGTCTTAGCTGAAAAATTTCTATCTCAAGACTTCGTTGAGGTGAGTTGGTTCCGCTATGTTGTGCACTGGGACCTTTCCCTCATTTTCTAGTAAGAAATCATAGAACTTGCCCCCCAAATTTTTCCATTATTTTCTTACATTTGTGGAATTTATGTTGTCTGTTGGTAAATAATGGGAAAAATGATTTAACTCTAAAGCTGGCTCCATATCAAACACTTTTAGGGAATTGTTTTTAGAAATAAAGACATTTAAAGAACAGATAGAAACTCACCATAATCGGTTTGTACAAGGGAGAATAGCTGATGTGTACAGCTAATATCAAAATACCCAATTGGCTGAAAGAAGCTCTGCTAAAACACCTTGAAACAAATTTCATTGTCTCTGTATTTCCATAAAACCAAGGTGATCTGCTAAGGTAGAGAAAATAACCAAGGGAACAATAATTTTATACTGATTCTAACATACAGTGAGACTATGTTCAGTCTGAAAGAAGGCCATTAGAATGAAACTGTTCTGAAAACACCTTAGAAACATAATATTTGGGATGATCACTTGGTTCAGTGACTATCATGTTTCTAACTGTAAGTAAGAGAAGGAATGATGGCAGAAGATTGGAGGCCATGAGGATTGAAAAGTAGTTTTCTCTCAAATAATAAAATAATGAGATAGATGTTATTTAACAGATAAAGGTCTTGAAAAACATTTTTTAAAAGAATATCTAAACCACAACACAATTATTTTGATGTGAAGTACGGATGTGAAGTGCAGTAAGGAAAAGTGTGGTTTTGGCAGATTCCTAAAATCAGAAAGAACCGTACTGTGAGTGGTATTTGCACTGTGTTGGCAATGGCATGTATAAAAGGGTGACACAAAGCTACAGGGACAAAATTAAGAAGGTGAATTAAGTTCCAGTGATTAAAAGACCATAAAAATGTCCTGTTCATCATATTAGGTGTGAAAAGTAAACAAAGAAAAATGATAATTTTATTTATTGAGGAAGAGAAAATAGTTAATAGTTCATATTAAGCTAAAGGTCTATTCCCTTCTGTGTTCCAGGCCTTTCAAAAAGGAAGTTACTTATAAAAATCTAACATAATAAAGTCAAGAGTAGAATGAGTATGTAGACCAGAAGAGGAAAAGCGTGAATCAGAGAATATTTACCCCATCATGGTGTATTTAAGTCATTTGTGTCTGATGAGGTTTACCTACATTCCCTCAGGATCTAACTGGATCAATGGCTGAGAAACTGGCTGTGTTTATCTTTGAGAGCTCATAGAGAATGGGTTCTTCAGCCCCAAAGGGCCCAAGAAGGGCAAACATAGTAATTAATCTTTCAAAAGAGGAAAAGTAAGCATGACTGATAGTACAGTTTCTCTCTCCTTGCTCCAAGAGTTGAAAAGAGGGTAGGGAAAAGTTGCAAACAACCAGTTCTGAAGAGCCTAAAAGAACAAGAATAAGCCAAAATGAGTTCCCAAAGGAAAAAATGTCAAACTGATGTGACTTCCTTGTGTCTAGGGAAATTTTCCTAGCACATGTAGTATGGTGAGTTCTTTCGTAGCCTTGCAAATGACTTTCAAAAAAGGAAGTTGTAAATAATAATGCAAATGCCATTATTTATTGGATACTTTTGTCTTATTTCTAACTCTGTCTAGAGTATTCATTAATAGTTCTCTGTGATTCTGTTAAGAAACAGGAGTCACAGTCGCAAAGATTTTAAAATTACATTTTGAAAAAATATTATGAGAATATCCAAGATCAACTCCTCATAGATTTAAAAAAAGAAGTCAGTTCTATGGTTTGCAAGGCTGTGACTCCAAAATGAGACAAGCTGTTAGGGAGGCTCTTTGGAGAGGTTTTGGAGAACAAGGAGGTTATGTTGCTTTTAGTAGAATTTAAGTATGATCACATTTCCACTACAGAAATAACATATCCTTTGGTAAATTAATTTGTTTTAGTTCGGCACCTGTCCCAGTAATCAGTTCCTGCAAGGGTTATGTGAAACATGATAAGCTTTGTTTTACAACAACCTTCATTCATGTCTGTGGTTGTTCAGTCAAGCCTTTTCTCCTGCTCTCTCTCAAGGTCTTATATTCCGTTCTGCAGTGAACTGCTTCACGTTTTGGGTACTTAATTTCTTGTAATAAATTTTGGCTGTGTTTAGGGCTGTGTACCTTTTGCAGTAGTTAGCCATAGGCCAGTGCTGACTACCGTTCCTGTTGTGGATATCTTTTTCTTTACTAAGTTCTTTATATTCAGATTGTTGCTGTAGAGATAACGGATTTTAAATTTTTTTTACTAATGCTTATTCATGTTAATATTCATGTTAATATTCAAGTTAATATCCACTTGTCCAAACATTTCTCAACCAGTCTTATAGGTTTGACAGTTCTGAAGAAGATTGGTACTGAGGTTAGCAGTCACTGTGCAAAGAAGTCTAACCTTAGGAGGCTGAAAACTCTATAGCTATTTTTCAGGTTTTCAGAAGCTTCTTTTGCACTAAGGAAAGTCATCCTGCATGTTTGTTTAAATGGATTTTCCAGTAGGAATAAACCTTTAAAGCTTTCAAATGACAGTGGGAGCTTTCTCCTTTGGTAGGCAGAAGAAGACAGTTTTTTTCTTGGAAAGCCCTTTTTGAAGATTAGGAGCATTTATTTCATAAGTCAAAATAAGGCTCTTGTAATTTGAGTGACCATAGGGAATTTTTTCTTCCTGTGCTTTTGCTCTCAGCCAGGAGAGCACCCACTGTTGTGTGAGTAGGGAGTCTGGATACTAGTCAGTATTTCACATGTGTGACTAGTTGGGTTTTGAAATTTTATTTTTGCTTTTACTTTAATACCTATTGCTATTAACTCAATCAAAATGATTTAAAAAAATTAAAAATTAGGTGTCTTATGGATCCTCTCCCCTAGCTGGTAACTGCAGCACCAATAATTTGAGGATGAATGGCGAAGGTGTGATCCTGGTTCCATTGACATTGATGGAAGTCTTGCCATGGATGATTTGTGAAGAGAAGAAAAAAATCATTGTTTCCTTCAGAAGATAGTAATGCTGGCCTTCTGAAAGTATGAACAACAGCTTTGTGTGCGCTAGATCCGGGAAAATAAAAAGCAAAATACATTCTCTGGGCTCTAAAGGACTATTAGGTGTTGGAAGCGTTTGAAAGTTTTTTTGACCAGGTCATGCATGATTTCTCCTGGTTCTGTATTTACATATCAAAGTCCCTCTCTTTTGCTCAGGGGAAATTGTGATCATAATTGTTGCATGCTATCTGCATATATTCCAGTAGTCATCTGAGGCTTTAGTTGCTTCTATATGCAACTTGCATATACTTTTGGTATATTTACCACTTAAGGAAGCTTCACAGGCTTCTGAATGGCTGAGGAGTCACAGTTCTGGATGACTCTATCTTGTATTACCAACATGGAACTGGCAAGAATGCTTTGCTTGCCCTCTCTTTTCTTTCCAACTTGCCTTATAACCCTAAACATTTTATGATTCCACAACTGAAGAATCCTTATTGCTTCCTCAGGAACTGTTTCAATTTCTAGTACCACAGTTACAACTTTTGCATTGTTCACTATATTTTTGGTTTGTATGCTCAGCCTTGAAAACCCCACAATTAATGACTTTTCATCTATCTTTCGGTTTCAAAATGAGGACATAATCATATAGACAGGTCATTTTTGCTTCATTTTTGGGTTGGGACAGTCACTGAATGACATATGTGACTGACACTTGTACATGGTTTTATATTTTTAATTGCAGATGATGATCTGCGGTAGCCTCTGATACTGTCTAGTCAACCAGTTTGAAGTAAATTAAATCTACTTATAATTATCCCACCTTTCCTGTAGAAAGTACCACAATATTTTGCATTTTTCAAGGATTAAGGTGAATTTTTCCAACTCTGCTTTGACAACTGTAGTTGTCTCTTCCATGATATTAATTACGATATTTTTTTAATCACCTCAACATTTTAAGACAAACGGAATGGTGAAAAAGTAGAGAATGAAATAAAAGGGTGCATTATTTGAGACTGAGTTACCTGAAAAGATTTAAAGGTTGACACTTATCAACTGACAAGCCAAGAAGTTATTGAGAGCAATAAAATATTTAAAGAGTTAACACTGAAGCAAAGTAACTGACAGCCTGAATTAGAACTATATCTTCCTTCTTCACAGCCTTTGGTTGTCCTGGCCCTTGAATTTGAAGTGACACCCATGATGGCTGCTTTACGCTGCTTGAGCTCTGCCTTGCTCTGTGGAAGAGGTGTCTCCTCCTACTGTATTAATTTAGCATGCTTCACTAAAAGACAAGCTGCCAGGCTTTACTTAATTTACTTTGGTTCTCCTTCAGAGAGTTTGTATTCTTTGCATTTTAAGTTCCCTTGATAATAGGATGTTTCCGGCTTAAAGCTGCATGACACCTTTCCACGCCATTTTGTGCCAGCACAATTCTGCATTCCTAGTTGCTCAGTCAAGGTTGCAACATTTAAATACTATTGCCACAAAAAAACTAAAAGAAAATAAAAAAGAAAAAGATAGAAGTAGAAAACTTGTTTTGTAGATAATGGAAGTGCTTTAAGGGATTTAAATTACCCACAGTTACTGATCAGAGAGAGGTTAGAACTAGATCATCTTTAAGTTTCATTCCAACCTAAACCATTCTATGATTCTACAGTCGTCTGCCTTTGGGGATGATAGTTTTGGACACAACAATATAAAAGACATTAAACTATTAGAAAGCATTAAGCTATTAGAGTCCAAAGGAGGACCATAAAGACTGTGAAGGGCTGTCCAGGCAAGTGTAATGTATTTCAACTGCAGGATAGGGCCATCTGTTTTTTTTCTCAAGTCAATATTGCAGCTATTCTATTTCTTTTTGCTTTGTGGTGATTCTTTAAGTCACAGCTGCATAGAATTCACATAGAATGAACTGATTTGTAATTTGTGATTGGTAATGCGTCATGTACAGTGTGCCCAACTCTATGCTGTTATGCTTAGGGCTAAGTGCATTTTCACGATACAAAACTAAAATATTTGAGATAAGGCCAACATGAAGAAGGGGAAAAATTCAAATAATGACTGCTGATCCATAGTCTGTCATCCAAACTGAATAGATATTTTCAGTCTCATGAATATATTCTTTGTAACTCTTAAATAGTACTAAATCAGTCATGAAGATTACAAATTGAGAAAGTGAAATGCACTAATGCAGTGTTTTAAATTTTCATACCCTTTTGAGTACTTATGTGACCTTTACAAGATAAAATAAGCTTATTAGGTTTAGTATCCACAATTCAACACTCAGATCAACCTCCAGGACTAATGAGAGAAAGTGGAATTTATCAGTGTATTAACTTGGCATTTCTGTGCTCCCTTGTGCATTCAGATATTGCTATTTGGCTTCTGTGGAAGCGCAGTCATGTCTACTGAGTTTCTAGTCAAGCACCTTGTGGCTTTTTTCTGCAGATGAAATGGTTTTGAATTGAAGGAGACTTTATTGTTAGAGATGAACCTGGTATTGCCCTGAACTTCCCTGTTCTAGTTTAGCACAAAGGAAGAAAAAAAGACCCCTGTGTTTTAAATTGAGGGAACTGACCTATAGTTCACTTGTGGAGCTCTACTGATGGAAAAGAAGTTTTGATTTTAATGTGAACCTGCACCTAGGTAATGAACCAATATCTGTGAATCATGCAAGTTCTTCATGTCTGTGGTTAAATTTATGATATTGCTGGGATTGTACAAGCTTTTACAGTCAAGTGACAGGTTAACAATCACTGCAACTTTCTCAAGACCAGTTGATCAATCGAATACCACAGTGTCTGCAAAACAGATCATACTACTTAGCCTTACACACTGTGAGATATTTTTAGTCATCATTAGGTCTTTACTGTTTACATACTCTCAATTTTACTTAATTCCATGATATTCGCTGTCTGATAATTCGAATTCTGTCAGACCTTTGTGAAGGGTTTGCTGAAGTGTCACGCATGCGGTTCATTAGTTGTTTCTCTTCCTCTTCTTAGTCAAGACCACAACTAACAAGTAAAATACATGGAGTAAGTAGGTCCAGGTTTTCTGCATGTGTACAGAGGCATCAGCAGTGACCATCTCATCTCAACTGGGATGGGTGCATTTATACAGATATGTTAGTTGGTATTCTCTTCACACTTTACATCCATTTAAATATTAGAGCTTGTATGCAATTAAAAATCTAAGCAGTGGACCTTCTTAGTGTTGTGACAAAACCAGTGTGGAGTTGGTTTGAGTTTTATACCATCCAAAACTACAAATGTAGATATGGACCAGTACAAATAGCAGTGTATTGCAGGAAGTTAAAAGCTGGTCATGATGAATGTGACCCACTATGCCATATTACTGAATTATTGAGAGAATAAAATGCTACTTAAGTATCTCTGATTGCCAAGGCTTCTGTTTTGTTGAGAAGTGCAGTGTGCTCTGAGGAATGGATAGCCTAATAATTGCCAGCCTGGAGGATGCTTATTGGAGACGACTCTAGTAATACTAAATGAGAACATTATCACTCGTAGACCCCATACACTTAGCTGTGTGTTTCTTCTCATTTTTCAGCTTCATGTTTTCAACACTAGAGGACTGGAGGATTTTCAAACTTCATTTTATTAGAATGATAATCAGATGTAAATATCTTTATTACTTTGTGCGCAGAATAGTATTCTTTTTGCAAAGATACTTTAGCATGTGGGTGATTTCAATTTAGTATTTTTTGCTCAGAAGATGGTTAGCTTGCTGATACTGTGCTTTTGTCTTTTCTTCACTAACAATAATGAAAAACTTCTGGCTGCTAGGTACTTGAAAGATAAACCTACATGTTTAATAATGCTGGAGTTTTCCAGTCAGTTGTTGGTGGGTTCAGGGTGGGATTTTTTTGGGTGTTGGGTTTTAGTAGCTAGTGACATAGCTGGCCTGCAGAGCTCATAGGTTTCAAGTGAGATTTACAGGTTTCCATTAAATCTTTTTCTGGTATGTTATATTCTGGCCCTGGAGTCAGCCAGTTGCAAAGGGAAGGGCACCTTGTGTAGAGAAAGGAGACAAAGACTTTTTTAGACTCCTCCTTTGAGTAGGCATCATGAAAATTTTAGGTGAACCATCAAATAGAGCAGTCTGTCAGAATTAAGATACAGCTTTATAGGAGAAGAGAGCTATTTTCAATCCCTAGGGAAATCAGTTTATTTTATTTTATATTTCAATGGTACCCCTTGGGTTGCATTTCTTTAAAAGCACATTCTCTGAAGTTGTTTCTTAAAGCAAATGCAATGATGATAAAATGGGATGAGGATCTTTAAAGGAATAATAATATATAAGATCTATTAGGCACTCTGTTTTTTTCATTGTCTGTGTAAGTTTTCTTTAGATATTGTTTCAGATTGCTTTCCAGGTGTTCTGGAATGCCCAGAGGCCTGAAAAATACTCTTTTGTACTCAGGCTGAAAACTAGTCCTGACTGTTACCAAATTGTCTGCTCATATCCTAAGAAATGCAGAAACCAGCAGAAACTGCAATTAAAAGTACCAAGTGAAATAAATTAGTAAATCTAGGGTTTTATAAGAGCATGTTGGAAGAGAAACAAGAAGGTAAAAAAATGCCCTTTGGTGCAGTCATACACCAAATCTCAGGAGCTAGTTCTCTTCGAGCAAACTAGGCTGAAGCAAATGCTCAGTATTTGTGCAATTTATAGCTAGTACAGCTCACAGTAAATGGTTTAGGATGTTTTTGAAATATGGAATAAGATGTACCTATTTAAAATCTAAAGGAAATCATTATAGCTAAGTTAGTGATCAGTTTTTATTTCAATATTGGTTATTAATGTTGGATTTATTCAAATTAATTTTGTTGATGGCCTTCTCAGATAATTTACATGAAGTTCCATATGAAAGCGTTCATAAAATTTAAATACACATTTAAGGAAATAAGTGCATGTAAATACCTAGCGTAAATTTGAGGAACTGTTCAGAAACTTGTCTAAAGGAGAGGGACATTTGGTCACAGATATTTCTTGTTTTTTAGACACAGTTATATCCATTTTTTCCCTTAGAAATTTTTTCTCTTCTATCTATCAAAATTTTACCTCCTCTCCTTTTGCTCCTTGTTGACCAAGCATTAGGATTGGTTGGGTTCTCATTTTTAGCATGGAAGATTTGTTAGTGCTTGAAAAACTTGTCTTGTCTGTTTTGTTTGTCTGCCTTCAGCCTGATTCTCTGGAGATGCTTCAGTCTCTTCAGTGGAGTATCAGTTTTTCATGGGGTGACCACCAACATGCTCCAGCCCCTCAAATTCTGTGCCATTACATAATTAGGTACCAATTAGCTGACAACTACTTGTTTTAATGTAATTTTCCTTCAGAGCTGCTTTGGGCTGAATTTTGAAACAACAGAGATGTCTGAACTAATTTAGGTGTAGGGGAAAATCTTTCATGCTTCAGGGCCTTCAAGCATATCCTGGACAAGGCCTCAAAACTGAAAGGATGTGCTGTGTCTTTTTGATCCTGTGATTGTCTATTGCGTTGTGGGCAAAATCCCTCAGTCAAACCTGCTCCATGGGTGAAAGTCAGTTGGAGTAGTTGACTGATATGTAGCTTGGCTCTTTATTTTCCTTCTCACATATCCAGCCTCTCTCTGCACTCACGTGGAGGTTTTGATTATCATTATATCAACATGTATGTATATTTTTTATATATGTGTTACGCTTATTACAGTTTACAGGAAGAAGGTCCTTAAAATTAAATAAATAAAAGAGGACTCATATAAAACATGGGATATTAATAATTCAAAGAAATTAAACAAACCAGACAAACAATTAAAACAGTTCCTTTCTACCTGTACCCTGTGCCATTTTACTTTCCCAGCAGAAAAACAGACCAAGTCCAAGTTGAGCTTTTCAATGTGGTAAATAGGCAATGTGACATCTGGGATACATTTCCAAAGCTGCTTATGAAATATGGACTGATCAGTTTCTGCTAACTGTGAGTAGTTACTGCTCTGAGACCTTTCCCTCTAATTCAAACAGAAGAAGGAAAGAAATATGGAAAGCAAATACCTTGAGAAGCGTGGGACGGGGGAAGAAAAACTGGAGAAAGTCCTTCCTGAAGATAATTTGTTCTATTTTCTTTCTCATGTCTGAGGGGTTTGAGTTTCTCAAAGTTATCTTGGTTTCTCTCAAGCAACCAGATTGTAGCACATGTTTTTAGTTTCATTGTTGCCTATAGCCATCTTGTTTTAATGAGCAGTTTGAAATCTCTGCAATGAGTTGAACTGTTAGCTCCCAGCAGCTTATCAAGTCTAGAACTGAGCTGTCAAAGTGTTTTAAAGACAGCTCGGGAAGATGAAATATACAACTGTGGGAGTGAGCAGTTAAAAGCAGTTCCCTGCTGCTTTCTTGCAGCTATTTGGTTTTTCTTTTCAATATTTTTTGTATTATTAATAGAAGTAACTAAGAATTAAATGGAACAAGAGATAATCATGAGATTTTACTGAGTGTAATTCAAGTTGCTGCAGCATCTTTTTTTGTGGTCTGAAATGCAACTGGGTTGAAGAGTTCAGGTTCCCATTTACATACAGTGTGTTTGACTGTTGACTTTGAATTTAATTTCTGACAGCACTAAATTCCTTAATGGAATACAGACATAAGAGCAGAGACCACTTGCTTTTAACAGCTCATCCTAGGAGGCACACAACCCCAGAGTGATGCATGTAGTAAAACACTTAAAGGCTGAGCCAGTTTTGTTTCCTGCCATTCTTTCAAAGGGGAAGGAAAAGTGTGTTACCATGTACTACTGTGTCCTCAGGGCTGCGCCGTTCTGTGATGGCATTAAGCCTGAACTCAATCCGAAGACCTGTGATAAAAATGTTTTGAAAAAAATTAAAAATCTAACAGTGAGACAGAACAATCTAAAAAAATAACTTGAAACAAAAGGAAAGGAATGTAGAATTAATATGCCATATTCTTTTTTGGTTTTGATGGTTCTTATTTTGAGCCTGGATTGTGTAGATATTTTTTTACCATTTTTATCAGTTCTTTTGCTGGAGATCTTCCCAGTGCTCATATCTCCTTTGGCCCTTAATCCACAAGGATTTCCTTCCAACTGCTCTGCCAGATGTCTGAGTTAAATGGGTTCACCAAAACAGAATATTTAAAAAAAAATCTGAATAAGAGTAACTTTCTTGCTCATTAAGTCATATATTACTGCTTCATAGTTCTAAAGACTTAATTATTACAAGATTTTTCAATGCTTACAATGATTTCCAATTTTCAGTGGGGAAACAAATATTATAGCAGTTTTTTTGAGGCCGATGTCTTTACAGAGACACTAATTATTGACTTGCTTTAACATGTAGAAAGATATAAATAATTTACTGCTTCCTACTTCTGTATAATACTCGGACATCCATGTTAAAAAAAATTAAAAAAAAAAATTGGGCAGATCTTTTCCGAGCAATTTTTCCAGTTTGCAAGTACCATTGAGGTTGGACATGCGCTAAGCAGACTTGGCCCTGGGAGTTCTTAAATATAAGGTAGACAAGAATCAGATTTCTATTGTTTTTATTAATTGAAAACTTGCTTATTTTAGTCTTTATTGTCAGTCCAAATTGGAAGAAAATACGAAATGTCAGGGAAAAGCATTTTGAGGAACCAGTAGAGAATATTGTGTTCTCTTGAGATGTGAATGATCCAACTCCATAATCAGGTCTTTAGCTGTGTCTTAACCAGAATTTTTGTTCTGGGCTTCAGAAGTTTTCTTGACTGAGTGTTGTCCAAACAAAGGCATTAAATCTGAAGAGCTGGCGCTGTTTGGGGAAAACATGTTCTTTTGAATACTTTGAGACACAGCAGGAGAGTGCTATCGATATAACTAAGCTAATCAGAGCAGATGATGATATTTGTGTGTCACTGCTTCTCATGTCAAGATTTAAATCCAGGGTACTGTTACTGTCAGGTGTTCTTAACAGATTAAATCTGGTTTCAATTTCAAAACATTTGTTTGATTTCCAGATTGAATTGCAGCCAGTGTCACTAAAAATCATTGAGCAGTTGTATTTCGGCTTGCAGGGCAGAAAAGTGCTTCACCGTCAGGCTTTGGATGTTATGTCAGCTCCCTGCTGGTCTCTTGTCATGAAAGAGCACCTGGGGAGTTGAGGTGGGCACATGGCTACCCTAAAAATTTTTGGCAGAAGCCGGGCTCCCCTCAGTAGTGTCTGTGGGACGGCTAGAGGAGGTTTTAATGCTGTTCAGATTTGGATCCAGCCGAACTGAATCTTGGGTCCACAGTGTGGGAGCTGCAGATGTCCCTGTCTGTCCCTCTTCTGTGGTGCTCTGCATGTTGAGGAATCCTTTCAGAGCAGGGAGCTCGGGGTGCAACTGCAAGTTCAGCTCTGGGGCAGCAGCCCGAGCCCCAGTCAAGAGGCCGTGTGAAGGGCTGAGCCTTTGCAGAACAGAGGGCCCTGGGACCTGTGGCCCAGCCAGGGGACTGGACACTCAGGGTCACAGCAGGAGCTGATTCCAGACTCTCCTGCCCTTAGACTGTGAGGTTATAAAAGCCCAGGGGCTCCTTTGTTCTGACTCCCTCCTCAGAGGCACGAGCTTGAGCTGTAATTTTGTTGTTTAGTCATGGTTCAACAGCTGAATTATTTCAAGGGTCTGGATGTCTGAGACTGTGCTCTGGGGAACCTGGGATCAAATCAGCAAGGAAACCTGGTGTGAGCGTGGGGTATGCAGTTGTGAAGGGCCTTGGTCAGGTGGTGGGAGAGTGGCTCCAGGATGGTCAGACAGGGAAGCATTTCCTTAATGCTGCCAGCTGCACGAGCTTCACATCAGCCCTGGAATGGTTGCAGGCTGTTTAGCTTTTTCAAATGTTTGTCGTGCTCTTCCAGTAAACTGTTTCCCTGTCTGTTTTTACAAGAGGATATCAGATCACCTACCAACTGTGTTGGCATAAGAAAGGAATGAGCTTGAGGACATAGATCTATGAAGATGTTATTTATTTTCTCTTCTATTAGTGTTTTTTGGAAAGTATCAGAAACATTCTCAGTTTTTTTCAGCCTAAAATTTAGCCTGTCAGTGTGGCCATACTGAAAATGAATAGGAAAGAAAAAAATACCCACTACGCAAAACAGCTCAAGTCAATACATAAGAGAAAAAATCCAAGCCCTGTACAATAGCTAAGCAAAGTGTATCAGTGTAGAAAACACAGGAGTCTTGTTTGTTTCACACTGACTCTTTGAGCTACTCCTCAAAGAAAGGTTTAACAACTGTCTTCGTCATTTGAGTCAGTTTGCAGACGTTTTGCTGAAGGAGCTGAGAAAATAGATCTCAGTGATAACTGACTTCTTTTATTTCCTTGTGTGATAGTACAACAGCTATCATCACCTGTTTAAGGTTCTTGGCCCTCACCAACAGCACCTTTTTTCCAGCTTGGAAGGTGTAAATTTTTTGTTTGTTATTATTATATACTGGTGCCAAACCATGCTAATGATTGTTCAGAAATAAGCCAGTTGGCTCACCAGCAAAGTTCAGTGCATTATATAATAGGATTTTTTTTTCCACAATGGTCTTCCTTCTATCCATGGAAACAGTTGACATCAAGGAGCCAGCTGAATTAGGAAATGTGTTTTGAGTTTTACAGTTCTAATTATGACAGGGGCAAGCATCATAATTTGGATTGGGAAGCAAGTACAGGGGCAGTGACTTATCTCTGAACTGTAGAAAAAAAACATTTCTCTATTCCTAGTCCCCATGGAAAACCCTGGTCTTTTACCACTCCAATGCTACAAGGATTTCCGGCAATTCCTTTATTACCCAGTTGGTTTTTTTGCACAATCACACAGAAAACAGCCACAGGGTGACATTTTTATCATATTAATGCAGAATTAATGCAGATCTATAGAAGAATTTTTATGCAAGGAAGAGTTTTATTTTTCATTTTGGATCATTTCTTTCTGGTTAGGAGGTAATGTTCAGACATCAAGCCCAAATTTATTTTTACTTTTCAGAGAATATATGTTTTTCTCAGTGCCTAAGACACTAAGCTATAGTTTTGAGCTTTGTAGGTGAGGATTCATTGTAATAATATTAACTGCTAGTTAGACATGCTAATTATAAATAAATTTGGATAGGATACAGGCCTCTTTGCTTTATGATGCATAGCCTCATGACCGAGGTTCTTTGGTTTATGTTAATAGGCCTTAAATACATGCAGGTTATTTGTTACGATCCCACTTACGATGCCAAATGATGTTAGGGTCTGGTTATTACAAGATGCCTCTGCCCCAAATTAAGGTGCAAATGAGACCATGAGCTAAAGTCAATAGTATGGATTTTATTTAACAGTAGGTGTGAAGACTGGCGAGGACAGTGGGGAAGAGAGGAAGAGCTAAGTTAAGTACAAAGATGGTCACCGCCACATGCGGGTCTACGGTGTCCTGACGGCCCTTCTGGTCTCACTGGTGAGGGTCCCCCGTGTGCTCCTCTGGAGGTACCACGGAGATACAGACCAAGCCCCAGGTGTCCACGAGGTGTACGTGCCCTTCCCACAATCTGAGATTGTGTGTATGGAAGGACTTGCTTCCTTTCCCAGTTCTGTACTTTGCCATAGTGAGAATTGTTGTCCGGAGAGGTTTTCCAAATCTGCCTCCCCAGGCCCAGCAGCTTCTTGTTGCTGTCTGTGTCTTTCCCACAGTGGAATTTTGTCTGGTGTGCAAAATCCAAACCTTTTTACCCCTGTGTTGGCCTGTTTGTTTGTTTTTTTCTTTTTCGGTGTGATAAGATACCAAAATTCTGCCACTGGCTTTCCAGAGAGTCATATGTATCCATATTCGAATCCAAATCCAGAGTATTTCCAGGAAGACCACCATGATCTGGATAACACAGGCATGCATAAATTGTTTTTGTGTATTATGGTGAGGGTTTACACATTTATCTGGGCTGTGGGGTGAACAAAACCACATCCTCATTACATTTTTAACTGAGTTCTCTAAACCCATTACTATAAGGTTTTTTCTATAAACTTCCCTTTATTGATATAGAGCTGCTTTTGGGGTGCTAATTATATTTGAGTGAATCCTGCAGTTTTCCCCTGCTAGAATTTGCATGCATTCTGCAGTGAAGCAGGGGACATTAGCTGAGTTTTAGGCTATTATTTTCTGTTTGGTAAAAACAGGTGTTTGCTTTATTCGTCTGAATTATATTTTAATGGAGAAAACCCATGATGCACAGCACAATTAACTTGAAAATAAAGACCTTTTTACTTTGCTAATGAAGCCTATGAGAGAAAATGGAAATGCGGAGGCTTTTCCATGCTCTAATCTGTAGGAAAACGTCTTAGGCAGTGGGTGAGCTGCCCTGAAATGCTGTGGTCTGGTGAATGAATGTCTCAATGTGAAATGCAGGTCTTCTGGCTGCACTTTTGATGTTGGTTTTTTTTTGTGTGTGTGTGGTTTTTTTGTGCTGTTTTTTGGGTGGTTTTTTGTTGTTTTTTTTTTTCCAGGTTGATTTTAGGCTTTTAAATGGAAGGTGAAATACTGTATAGTTAGAGATCATAAATGAGGTACTCAGTTTATTGTAAGTAGATGACAGTAACTTGATATTTTAGAATTGTTCCATAGGAAACTGTAGCCATAATAAATTTTATGTGGTTGAAGAACAGCGGAATCTGATTATATATTTTCAATTTATTACACAGAACCAGTTTAAGCAACTGAATTCAAAGGACAACTGTTTCACACCTTAGCAATTGACATATATATGTGGTTTTCATTTTTATTTGGATTAAAGTAAAGAATATACTCTAGCTGATTACACAAGTTGTAATTTAAGATCCTGGAGTACTTATCATAGTAGACTAATTAGGACTATATTTTTTTTTCTATTGCTGAAACTGGAATGGATGATTATACATTCAGTGAAAATTACCTTCTCTGAAGCTTGGGGAAAAAAAAAAAACAAACATTTTTCAATATGGTAAAGCTTGTCCTGTTTTGGGCATAAATTATGCGGTCTGCTGGACTGATGCAAGTAGTGACATCTAAGCATTCACCATTTTTCATTCTTGGGATTGAATGACATTACTTGTGCTCAGTTGCTGTTTTTGTTTTACTTTTAAATCTGACTTGCTCTGTAAGTTTACAATGACATTAATTTATGATACTTAATTCCTTCTTTGTGCCTTAAAAAAAAGGTGTTTATAAGCTCTAGTGGAAAGTAGTACTTTACGGACATGTTGACAATCTTGTTATTTTCAAAAAGATCAATTACACAGTGGTTTCAAACTGCATCTGATTATGGGTCACCATGCCAATTTTGTTGTGTTCTTACAAATGCAATTTCATGTGTTTTATCTCTTGCTGTGTTGTTTAAAATAGTAATATACCAAAGAAAATGAAAGCTGGCTTCCTAACTCAAAAGAAAGGTATAGCAATTTCTGCATAAGGATCTATATGCATGGTTCAGAAAGTTAATGAAGGTATAAAAGCATAACTGTGTCTAAAAATAATGATAGAGAAAAAAATTAGAGGTGATGTAGTGTGTTGAACATCATCCTGTTTTAACTGAAGAAAATCTATTCAGCACAGTGTGTTTGTAAGTTAGTGACTGTGACTAAATTTTAATACCTCTTCAAACTGTAAAAATGTTCCTTGAACTGGACATGTGAAAAAGTGTACCACAGTTTTGTGCCCTTAGTCTGGAAAGATGAACCTTTATTTCTTGAGCTAGAAGGCAAGCCCAGTAATTTAGACTCTACAGTCTCAGAATCCCAAAACATCTTTAGGATTCACTGAATAGATTGTGGTGTGCCCTGTCAGCTGAAGTTGTGCTTGCGTCCCTTAATGCACCTTGCAAGTCTCAGTCTCATTCTTTTCCATACAAAGGGAAATAGTTTCACAGCAAGAGAAGAAATATATTTTTAACCCAGAGCAATTCACCATCTGAATCCTTGAGGCTTGGTAAACTACAGTGATTATCAGACTGGATTTCATTTCAAGTAAAGAAAAAACCCTTTAATATTAGAGTTAGTGTTTTCTACAGGATCCAGTCAACTGCAAGATGTTTCAATTCTGGTAAAAAACTAATGGTGGTGATAACCACATAGAAGCCAGGAAGGGTTCCAGTGGAAACCTTCCTCCATTTGAAATGCAGTAACATCAGAAACTTGCCAGTTTATTGTTCTAATACTTGTTCTGTACATTTGACAACTGGCTTGAACGCTTGCAGAGTGTATTATCTGTAAACATCCAAATTGACCTCCTGGCCACTTTATTTCTCTTATCTATTTCACTTATCTGTGAGCCATTTTCTGGAACTGGTGGGTTTCTGCATCCATATCCTTGACCTCTCACTCTTCTGAGTGGAGAAACCTTGCTCTCATTTCTTGAAACCATTCTGTGAGCTACTGATGCAGAGAACAGAGCATGCAGTCATGAGACTCTGTGTTTCTCAGGCAAGAAACAAGCTCCCCAAAGATGCCAGCATGCTGTACTCTTGATGTTCAGCAACGTTTTTAACCCAGGGTCCTCCCTCTGAAGAGCTGCCATCTTTCCTCTTTCTCAATGACAAACTAAGTTGTTAACTAAGAGATACATGAAGTGGCCTTAATATTGTCACAAGTACTCTGGACAATGATGCGAAAAGGATTAAAAAAAAAAAGCTTGAAAGAATTTAACACAGTGAAGGTATTCCTCAGAATGTGTCTTGGAAGACCTGACTTAGGGGAATCAAAGCAGCAGTGAGCTTGCACTCCTGTGGAACAGAAATGCATCTCTCGGAGCTACTCAGTCTTGTCTGGAAACATAGATAAGGTGAATCAAAGCAAGAGGAGAGTGAAAATGAGCTTAAATCAAATAAAAGAGATTAAATGTTGTAATTTACTGGAAGATAGCTGTGTAGAAGAACTTAAGTTTCTGAAAAGTATACTCTGCAAGAAGTCTTTCACGCTAGAATTACTTATGTTGATCTCAACTCTCTTGAGAGTGCCAGCTCAGAAGAGCCTTTGACCAAGACACTGTTTAGCATGCAGTATTGATCTGATGTTTAGAGGTGCTGAGTACCCAGGATCTCACACAGGAAAGGTGAATGGAGCACATCTCAAATAGCTTCTAAAAAACTGCTGGCGTACAGGTGTATACCTTGCTTGAGAAATCAGAGCAATACTGATTTTAGCAAGGCCATGCACATGTTGTCCTTTCCTATTTTAAAATAAAAATCTTTAAACACCTGTCACATATTGGGCAGAGCAAGAAAAGAGCTTCAGGTTCCAAGTATGAGGGATTTTTGGAAAACAACTGTAAACATATTTACAGATGAAGATGTTATGTAAGTAAAAATGCAATAAGTTTCTAGATGCCACGATGCAATGCTTTAGCGGTTATTTCTTATCAAATGAGAGAATTTGAGTGCTCCAAGCCTTTATGCCTGATTTGATTTGGGTTAATCTGGCTTGGAAGGTGTATAGTCTGTCTTGGTACCCTGTACTGAGGCTATAAGCTGACCTGCTATTTATTCACACCTGTGTGGGCACACTATCAGAAAACCATAAGGCCTTAGGTTTTTAATTATAAGGGTTAATATTGCTTGGCTTTCAATGGAACTAGCAGCTGTTGAGTTAGAGAGGCATTTAAAGCTTGTCTTCAAAAGCAACTTGACTTACATAAGCTTAGTGATACAACTAGGATTTTTCAACATAATAATTTGTTTACAAATGAGTGCTCAGGTTGTCCAAACCAATGGCATAAATTCTATTAGAGCAGCATGCTACCAGGAGGATAGAATGATGCCAGTTTTTGATCTCTTCTGTATGCTGGAGGAGTAAGAATCAAAGTCACAACAGGATAGATCTTTTCCTTGTCCTATGGAAAGCAGAAAATGAATCTTCATAAACTTGAGCTGAAAAAATTCCCACTTGGAATCAGTGTCTGTAAAACAGTGCCGGAATGCAGCCTCTAGGTAGGCAGAAATAACTGAGTACTAACCTCAGCGAAAGTCAACGAGTACGTTTCTAATGACAGCAAGAGAATGTTGTCTGGAGTCTGAAAGCCTCTCAGAGGGTTATGAAATGGTGCCTGATGAGCAGGCTTCCGTGGCACATGATCACTTTGGGCAATTTTGTCATCAGCTGTTGGGTATGTGCTGTTCTTTGCCGGGTTAGCTTCATTAATGTCTGACACATCGGGGGGAATTACGTTGACTGATCTGCAGTAACAGCCTGATTTAATGCCTACTGAAGTTAATGGGGGTCTTTACACAGGCATAAGTTGATTTTTAGTTTCCAGATGCTCTTCACTGCCTATTGTAATTGCATATTGTATTGTTCTCAGGAAAATGACATTTCTGACATAATGATGTATCTGTGAAATAATAGAAATTCTTGCTGTTACACTTGGGTTTGATTTCTGTCTTACTGCACTACTTCTATTTAAATTAAGGCAGACTGGGTTTAGTGATGCAAAATGCTACATTTGAATTTTTCTAGAATAAGTAAAAACTTCTACTGCACATTACTAAGTCTTTATGTAAAAAAACTTCACAACTAATTTGATTATTAATACCTAATATTGAAACTAACCCATAACATCAGATTAGCAGTGCTGCTGGATGTCATAACAGTAATTATTTTAGGTAAGAATCTTCTCCTGATAAAATGGCAGGTTTGCAATCACTAGAGTTTCATATGTGGAGCAAGTCTAGCCTAGTGCATTTCTAAAGAAGAAAATTGGTAACTGTGCTGCTAAAGCTCTTCTGATTTTAGGTATTGAATGATAAGTGTAAGTAAATGCACCAGAAATTAATCCAAGGTGAGGCTTCCTGACTCTGAATTCACACTTTGGTAGATTCATTTGCATTTCCTTGGAATATGGACTTTTACACATTTACTGATTTTCTTTGATTTGCTAGACAAGTCTGAGGTCAAAGCAATTTCTCCCAAGTGCTCCAATGGTAATGGATGGCCCATGCTGCTCTAGTATCAAAAGATTGCACAGTCCTTCATGTGCCTATCTTCATACAATTTATGTAAGACTTGAAATTGACTGTTTTCAGTAGCCTTTGGAAAAAATATTTTCTTTCAAAAAAAATTGGCCAAAATGTAAATGATGACCTCTTCTGTTCTTATTTCCATTTTCAAGCAGCTAATCCCAATTTAATTATATTGATTTAAAACTCATGTAGGTTTTTGAATTGAGTTGATTTATAAAGTTTGCTCTTAACATTTGCACTCCTGTCTTGTGGTAGCCATTTACTTCTCCACTTTGTTAGGTGGCAAGAAATTGGATGCAGGAGGAGCCTAGCAATTAGGGTTTGGCATGGAAAACAGGTAGGCAATTCTACAGGTAATTATATAGCTGGAAACCAGGGAAACTGAAATTCCGATTTGTTTTCAATATCTTTGTTTTAAAGAAATAAATCTAAAGGTGTAACTGAGAGTGAATGTTTTTGGGACAGAAGGTGGAAAACATATAGAAGTGGTTAGACTTATTTTGTTCTATTTTGGTTTTCAGCATTGTATTTAAATTCAAAGTGCCTAGGTACGGTTGAAAAACATGTTTCTGAGAGAGACTTCAAGGGAATGCAAAATCTTAGCAGATTAATTTAGGAATATATAAGAGATAGTGTGGTAAATAGGGCAGAGAAAAAAACTGGAGCTAAGGCTGAAAGGGAAAGCTAGGAGGAGAGAATGCAAAAAAAGATCCAGGCATTAGTGAATGCAACACTGGAAAAAAGATTAAATAAGAAATTAAGGAGACCTTTTAAGAGGATCCACACTTGATTGTATTGTAGTCTGATGTCACAAAACAAGTTTCTTTCAAAGGCATTTCCTACAGGATAAAAAATGTGGTATTTTGTAATCAGTCCTGCTACCCAGTTACCAAGACGATATGGCTGTGAAAAAACTTGCCAAGGGAAAGTTGTACTTTTGTTTCATAAGTCTGCAGGTGGTGTAACCCAGAAATTTGAAGGTCTTTTGATCAATAAACATTTACAAGTGTATGTGGGGCTGTTATTTGTTTTGCTTTGGCTTTTTTAAAAATAATTTTCCCTGGACCATGGTTGGCACAGAATACACTGTGCAGTATTTTAATACTGCTCAAGATAGTTGTCGAGGAACTCAGCCTTGACAAACCATTTCATTCTTCCCCTATTGATAAATTTCTGCAGTTTGACGTAAAATGGGATTAAATAATCTTGTAAATCGGTCGCACTTCACTGGTGTCATCAGAAGAAGCATCAGATTGAGAAGCAGGAATAAAGTTAAAAAATCTCTTAATTTGTAATATCCCTGCTGATCAGGGATAGTCTGTTAAGTCCTGTAAACCTTAGGAAACTATCACCTTCCCTCCTCCTTGGAGAAGCAATGTTTATTCAATTTCTGTCTGTCACTTTGAAGAGATCTTGCAACATAGAAAATGTTTTCTGTTTTTGCAGCAGGCCAAGTTTTCCTGAAACAGGTTCATAGGCCTCAGTTTTCTTCTCATTTTTTCTTTTGATCCCACTCTTCCCAGCATCATTTTCTGTTTAATTCCCTGTCACTGCAGTAACCTAGGGGCTCTTAGAGGCCTGTCTTCTCTTTCCTAAATCTCCAGGGTTAAAAAGAGTGCTGTGATGCAGCTTGTGTGGTTGATAAAGAATGGATATCAGTCTTTCCTACTTTGTCTAGCAGGGTGACTTTGTGCCATCCTTTGCTTTGACAGCCTCTCCCCATAGGTTGTAGTTTCAGCTTTCCTTTGAAAGTGTGTAGGCCAGAACACTGGCAGCTTATCGGTTTATCATCATTTGATTTCATTGGTAGTGCCTGGGTGAAAACATCTCTTCAGGCAGGTTCTGTTCTTGGCCACAGGGAAGGCAAGAGATGACATTCCTGGTCCTAACAAATGAGTTGCTTCACCTGAGAGGAGCTATTCTACAGTGTGCCTACATTTTATTATTGCTCTTTAAACTTGAGGCTGGTTGCCAGGTTAATGACTTTTGAAAATTAAACAAAACCAAGGCTTCCTTCTGGCTTGTCAATGACTTTTGAGGTCTTGCAAGTCACTGTCCTCGCTCCCTAAATGCTAAGATGTAATCTAAATTAGGCTTCATGACTTTTTGAGGGATGGTTCAGCCATTTTTTTCCCTACTGATAAACCTTTTCCCTATCTGGAAAAGTTCCAGACCACAGTAAGTCCTGGACAGTGGGATTTTAAAATAAGCCTGTTTGTGGCATTGCAGGTAAAATATATTCCCTGAGGACAGCACCTTTTAAGAAAATTCTCTTTCATCTTGTAATTTGTAAATCTCTTTGCAAAAAGAGAATAAATACTTCTTTTTAGCATTTACTGAATTTAATTTTATTTTAAATAATTTTATTTTGGATTAAAAAGATGTGTTTGTCGGGGAAACAAAGTAGACAAACTGCAGCTTTTCATTCAGTTGAATAGAGATTGCCTCAAATACCTGCAGAGCATTCAGGCTTTGCCCATGTTTGAGTCCCAGCTTGTGTGTCCCCTGTTGAGGTTTCTAATTTACCATGAGCTCTTTCTGCCCACACAGGGCATAACTTAGTCTGAGTTATGGATCAAATGCCTGCTCAAGGTGCCAGTCTTTGAGAAAACTGTTCCTCCTTCCCAAAGGGTTGTTTTTAGAGGCCTTTTAGAGGAAAAAAAAATAAAATTAAGTAAATGTGCATGTGTTTCTTTAAAAGACCGGCTCTGGCAGATGCAGCATGGTTTGCAGCATATTCTTCTCGAATCAAATAGGATGAGTATAAGTTGCCAACCACGGCAACAAAAGATGGTGGCGGGGGGAGGCAGAGGGAGAAACAGAAAATGTGTTGACAGTGGATCTGACCAACACAGCCCAAAACAATAGGATGCATGTTTAGCATGACTGGCTCTATTCATTCTCCTGTCAGTACTTGACGTACCAGCCTCTCAAAGGCAGCAAAGCTGCAGGAAGTGTCACTTCCTCACACAATAGATGGAGAAATTTCCTTGACACTATATTCTTCAGCTGCAAATGCATGCTTCTTGATGGATTTTTCATTAGTGAGTAGCTCTAAAATTCCGGTAACTTAATAGTTGTGATGCTGAAGAATAATATGTATGCGTGAGAAAAGCCAGTTATACAAATCCTTGTCTCTGTTGACTGGGCAAGCTTTTCTCTTGTGCTACCCAGCACAGTATTTGAGCCTGCTGAAATGCATAGGAAAAACACTGTCTGCATCCCATAAATATTGTTTTTGTGGTTCAGATAACCTCAAGTATACAGAGTCCTAAGGTGGCATGTGATCAGCTGCCATTCAAGAACATGTTTACCTTGTTGCTGGCATGCAGCCTTGTGCCGTATTTTCCTTTAAGTACGATCTCAAGCCACTATTTCGTGACCTTCCAGGTCCTTTAGTATGGCAAGAAGGATGGCTTGAAAATTGCATCTAAGTGAACCCCAATTACTCTATATTTGCAGTACTTCAGCACTTCACTTACACAATAGCATTCTGTTGCCAAATGACTGTGGACGCTTCAGGTTGTCTGGATAATGCCTCCAACCCCACTGCAAATCCAGGCCTGTTTTTCTAAAACCTCGCCTGCATTTTCTAAAGCTGCTCTTTTCACGCTGGCTTCTTGTTTGTAGAATTTGCAAGAAAATATATTCACTATATATTCAAATCTATACATACCAATATATTCAGGTCATTTATAGTGTAACCTAAACTGAAGGACATCTGAGATACCTGTAGGGTGGAGAGTTTGTCTGTTTCTTCTGATGAGCTGTTGCTCCCTGGAGTAAGAGCTGCTCTTAGCATTGGTTCACCATGGCTGATTAAAACCTTTCTGTCTGTCTAATTTCCATGCCCTACCAGCACTGAATTTGCAGTGCTTGGTGAGAGTCTGTTTTTGAATGTTTTATTTGAAAGATATGTGCTTGAGCTGTGCAGAAATATTGAGCAGTCCTGCGTGCGTTGAAAATCTATTGAAGAATGCAGGGCAAGTGTCAAGCTCTTCCTGAAACCCACAGAGTTTTTCAGTTTTCTCAGGAAATGTGTCGCAAATAATCTTTCTGAAAATTAGTTCTACTTTCTCAAAGAAGCCGTTGATTATATCCCTGCCCAGACTGTTTCAGTACATAAACAGTCTAAGTAGGTGAGAGGCAGGTTAGCCTCTCTACAGTGATTATCATGACTGCTTTTATCTTGGTGCTTACAAAAAACACCCCAAATGCTTTACAGTCTCTTATTTTATCAAAATGGTATTTTTTTTTAACACAAATACTATTTTTAGTATCTGAAGGTAATCTGGTACTTATATGCTTTGCAGTAGAGCCAACACCACTTGGTCCTTCTCCCCTTTTACTTGCAGAAGTTGATACCAAGATTTTGGTATGGTTGCTAAAGCCTTACCATAGTATTTGATCATGAAAAAGCTTTGAAAGCAGCCAAGGAGATACTTCAAAAGCATATTTATTACTTAAATTAGGGTACAGTGGCAAATTGCAGTTGATTCTGCAAATATTTTGGAAACACAACTGCAAAATGCTCGTGCTCTTGATGAAAGATGCATGGATGGCAACTTATTGCTGCTTTCTTAGGAAAAAATAATCTCCTGATGGGAGTTCATTAGAAAATAGTTTCCTTTTCGCATTTAAGCACTGATTTGTGGCTGCTTCATCATTATTTGTTGTATGTAATTTTCCCCAATTCCTAATCTGAGTTCAAGGATTCATTTTCTGGAATTCTTTCAAACTATTCTGCATATTTCTGAGAATAAAGTAACCTAATATAAAATGAACATGTGAAAAAAAAAAGAGGCAAGTAATATGTAAATCTGTTGTTGTAAGATGGTAAATTCTTCTGCAGTCATATGGAAGAGGAAGTTGGGAGATTTTATTTGTGGAAACTTAGGTGTTAATTTTAAGGGTTTATAATGACTCACTAATACAAATATTTACTTTATAATGCAGAAATTACTCCACAAGGCTTTTTGAGATGTGCTGCTTTTTTACTTTTGAATCTCTGTCCTTTGGGTCTATAACCATATCTGGAAAATGAAGCTTCAGCCATGGATTGATACATAATGGACTGTATATGCTACTACTGGAGAATTGTAATAGAATAGTTAGTCTTCATCAGCCTTCCTAGGATGGAACTTATAAAGCCCAAATGACTTCTACCTGACCAATTTTTATTACACTTTTAGAAGGCTCTGCCTTGGCTTAGAGTATGTGATGGGCCATTTCTCTTTGGGAAACCATGTTCTTTTGCTTCTTCACTTTCTTTTAGAGAGTGTGTATGCATGAGATGATAATTCTATGTAGCGTTCCCCTCCTGTGAGCTTTTTATATGCATTTTCATTTTTTAATCCAAGGTTCCGTGAATTCCATGTAATGCAGGATCGCGTATTGCAGAATGCAAATATAACCATGTGACCTGTTAGAGTGATGGCTTTTTTTTATATTCCCTGCATAGCTATGAAAGCGACCTTCCCTTCCACCTTATATGAAATAGTATTGAGGGATTTTTTTTTTAGAGTAACCAGAGAAGTGAAATATGGTAGGTCATGTATCTTGAACTTGAGTCAGTCATCTTTGCCATTTTCTGTATATATTCAGAAAGAGAAAGTTAAGCAGAAATAGAAACTAGAATCTTCTGAGGACAGGTAATTAAGGTGGGGTAGCTTTATGTAGCAAACAGGTTAAGGAGTTACCCAGGCATCAGAAACCCTTGTATCTGCTACTGCGCCTTAGATCCGAAACACAGAAGAGACTGCATGTGTGTTTTATTTGTTTGTTCTGAGAGTAAACAAATAGGAAAGCTGCAACTTTAGCCAGAATCTATCATCATTCTGTAAGCACAGCTGATTACAAAGATATGCTTTCAAACCTGGCTCTTTACTGAGTTGAGGGAAGCAGAGAAGTATAGTATGGAAGTCCTATGGGATATACAGCCCTGAGTTCTCTACAGGAGGTAGAGGTGTGAATTCCCTTGCTGATGAAACACAGTGGAATGTGTTTCATAATGGCATAAGGAATAATAACAAATCAATAAGGAATGTTCCTTATGTTTCCTCTTCTATTCTAGGACATTGTCAAAGAACTTGTAAGAAGTGCTCAAGATGTCTGTTCAGTTTTGTTCCTTCTCAGGAGTTTAAAACATGAAAATGTACCAGCCACCACTGCAGCATCCTGGTACTTTGACTTATTTTCTGGGCACTAAAAACAGCTTTACCAGTGCTGTAAATACATCTGCTGCAAAGTTTATTGTTAGGAAGCCCATGAAAGTGAAGGAGGGATTGGAAGAGACATGTGGGTAGGTAATGTCTGAAGTAAATTTTACTTTATGCTTCAGGAAATCTTTTTTTGGCATTCTATTTCTAAGACCAAAGAGGAAAATTATCTGTATGTGGGGAAGAAAAGAGGGAGGAAAAAATAGAAAAGTGCAAATTCTTATGTATGAGTGGTAAGATGCTTTGCAAGGCTTATTTTTCTTCAGTCTGTAAAAGCAACCATCAGGAGATGTTTCACTGGGGTGACTAGAGGCTGAAAGGGTGATATTGAAAGCAAATCCTCTAAGATCCCAGAATCAGGGAAATACCTCCTGGTTGCCCTGTCAAGATAGTGAATAATACTTTTTCTTTGTAGAATATTAACTGGTTTTGAGGTTTGATTTATTTTTTTTTCCCTCAAGTGGAAATAAGTTGGATTTTGTTCATGAAAATGTGGATTGCTACCTGCAATGATTTTAGAGATGCATATGTGAATACAGACTTACATGACATTTTGTCTGGAACAGAGGATAGGGAAGAGGAGATGTGGATGTGAATACTACTTGTGGTCCCTTTTCTTCAACTACTTTTACCCTTTTTCAAGGGCCAGTTAAGTATACCTGCTCTGTTTTTGTGCAACATGTACACAATTCTTAACTCCTGGGCAGTGCAGTTTTCCTCTCTCAGAAATTTTATCTTGCATTAGCTCCACTTTGTTATAAAAAGTAAATTATTATACAGTGATGAGCTAGCATGGAAAACCATGACCTCAGTCAAGTTGTACTTGCTTTTAGAAAAGAAAGGAGTTATGCCTGCAGCTGAGATCTAATTCCTAAAAAGGTCTTTTCCATTAGTATTAAATACAGAATATTTAGATAGCCTCTTCTTGCTTGGGAAGAGGCCAACAGGAGAGAGAGATTTTTTTAAAAAAAGTGAAAAACAAGTTGTGTTTGGCACAGTCTGCTGGGGAATCCCCATGTCAGTGCTTCATTTTACAGGCTTTTTACTAACCTCTGGTTAGGAATTTGAATACCAGGAGTTCTGGGGACAAAAGCATTTATATTAGGTAGAATTCTGGTGTAGTCTTTTGGAGTAATTTGACAAATTAATTACACATTCTCCCAGATAAAATGTGCCACAATATAATCAAAGTATTCTGTGCTAATTGGTAATAATACAGTAGTAACTAATTAAAATGGTCCTGTGATAATTGATATGATAATAATGAGATTCAAAACCTGTAGAGAAATCTTAAGTCTTTGTCTAAGTCATGTGACAGACCTGTAGGCAAAGTCAGTGTGATCTAAGCTTCTTCATCTTTTCCCGAACTATAAAAGGACTTCATTAAGGCAGAAGTGACTGGAAAATGGAACTAAATATAACTACCAAAGTATTTAAATGCTGAGGAGAGCAGAATTTAGATCCTAGGCTTCAATATGACATGGTCTTCTGCTTTGAAAAATAATTTCCTAATTTGTTTTCATGTTCATATTACAGTGACTACTGGAGTTGTTTTCTCAAAGTTACAAAAGTAGATAATAAGAAATATTTTTTCTTAAACTAGTGAGCTGGGAGAATTGCTGATCTGGAATGTGATTAGGGGAATAGTAGCAAAGTTATTCATCTTTCCTGGGTTTCCTTGTCTATTTATTACTTGGGTGCTTATTACTTGTGACAGAAAATAAGATGCATATTATTTATAGGTACTGTTCGGCTGACTAAAGGAAAACAGAACTTAGATCTTGGTTCCCAGAAAGCTTAGTAGCTGGAATAATTTCAGATTATATTAATGTTTTGTTAAAGAGAGAACTTTTTTAAAATTATTATTGTAGTGGAAGTTTTCTTGTTCTTTTTTTACCACTTTGGTAAATAAGAGTTTTCTCAAAATATTGTTGCCTTCAACTGACTGCAATCAAAATGCTTCTCTCACTTTGGCTGGCTCCTCACAAACTTAAATTGATCAGCAGAGCTCATGCAGCAACAGGAACAAGTTTGATACCTCCACAGGTATCACTTCTGGAGTTTTTTAATTCATGTTCAAGTCTCTAAATTGCATGTTCAAGTATGAATATGGTTAGTGACACAATTTTTTTCTTGGGTTAGTGTTTTTCTTTTTTTTTTTCTGTAGCATTTTATCTATTATTTTCCTGAATTCTGGTTTGCATTTTTTTTCCTGATTTAAAATAAGTCTTAAAAGTTCAAAGAAAGCCTTTGCCTAAGTTATTTGACTTCAAGTCTATTTGCCTAAGTTATTCAAGTTCGAGTCTATTCAAGTCAGAATTATTTAGAAGGCATTAAACACTTTTTTTTTTGTCACCTTCAATTTAGAGCCAATTTGGGATAAAATCCCATAAAAATCCAAACTAAGAACACAAACCAAAACCTACAACTTCTCCTCCTAAAACTCTCCAATCAAAAAAAAACAAAAGGCAAACTAGATCTCTTTTCCAGTGAAATTTTCAGATAAAGTCGGAGCTATAATAATAGCATACTTACTGTTATGTTAATATCAGTGTTCCAAGATTATATGTGTTAAGTGATAGAAATAAAGATAGTTTCTTGGAATAATCAGGTTTTTATTAGATTCTTCTAATTTTGACAGGCAACTAATTATGGAGTGTCTGAACAAGTCACTCCACATCTGCTTAATGTTTCTTCATCTCTAAAATGGGAAAGTAATTATTCACTTGCATATGGATTTTTATAAGTGGTTCTTGACAGGTGATAGCTTAAACCAAACACATAGTTCTAGGTCTCATAAAAATATAATGCCAGGGCTAGTTTCTCAAAAGTATTTGTGATCTTGGGGAGATTAAATGTTTATTCCAGCTGTGGACCTGGAGGTTGACATTACAGAAGCCAGTGTAGGAAACATCTGTTTTTCATTTTTCAGAGTTTGTCTTAAAATCAGAAATTCTGTCTTGACTAAAAAAAGTACGTTTATAGCACCCTGGAAACGACTCTTTAGCGGAATTTGGGCTTTTAATTGACTTGCAGTGAGGCTTTGGGAAATGCAAATTCACAGGCATTTCATATGACTGAATTTACAAAGAGCTTTATGTTTCTGAAGAGCTGTAGGGTTATTAAAATAAAGGGTGAAATTAAATTGCAGCAGAGAGTTGAAGAAATTTAAAGCAGGACTTTTTGGTCGTGTTTCACTGTGTCTCATATAGAATGACATTAAACTTTTCTTACTCTCTGCTTCTTATTTTGCCTGTTCTGAAATGGAAATATCACAACAATAATATATTGGGTGAAATTTTTGAAATACAAGTTTTTTCAGCTTATCTGAGAGATTTTTTTCTGAGGATCTGTTTTTTTATACACACATGTAAATGATGAGTTGAGAGAGCAGAAAATATCCCAGCAGACTTGAATAAGAAGTACAAAGATGATATGGTACCGTCTTCTACAGAAAGCAACAAAGAATTTAAGTATTCAGCATCCTCAGTCATGAAGGCACTTTGAGCCCATTGTCCTGAATATTAAAAAAGAAAATTTCAGATCCACATTAGTTGTCCTTTTGCCAGAATGACAAAACTAAAAAAATAAAAAATTAAAGGGAGTAACACTAGTTCAGCAAAATCTGTACTGAGAAGTACATAAGAACCATATTTGTACAAACTGGGTGTTTGTACCATTCTTTGCCAAGTGGCTATTTCTTGGGGCAGTTTTGGATGCAGCTTTTGTGTTGAAATTGGAAACAGATTGCTTCCAGATTTGTTGCTCTTTGTGAAATATGAGTGAAAGAAGTTACATATGTTAATATTCAACTGGAATGTAAATTGCCCTCTATGAGACAGTCCTGTCCTGTCTTGCAAGAAAATAGACTAATTTGTTTGGTTGCTCCCATTTCTATTCAAATACCATGTTTGTGTGTAAATTTGCTCAATGTCTCTCCCCCAGCAGAATAGAAAAGCTATTTAAGAAAAGGATTATTTTCAAAGTCTGCCTTTGCATATTCAGTAGGGCTCATAAAACAGTTTCTCACTACTGCTTTCTTCCCTGTGTTATTTAATTCTTAGCCATTCATATCACTGCATATTGTATCATATTTTAAAAAGAAATATATTCAAAGGTTACCTGTCTGTACTTCTCTGTGATACCCAGAGGAGTTGTGCATGCTCCATCATTGGATGTATTCAAGGTTGGCTTGGATGGGGTTTTAACAACACGATCTGGTGAAAACTGTGCCTGCCCATGGTGTTTAAAGGTCCCTTCCAACCCAAGCTGTTCTGGGAGTCTGTGGCATGATGACTCAGCACCTCTGTCTTATTTTTTTAGAGGGAATAGGAGGCTCAATTTATATATTGTTTGGTATTTAAGAAATACTCTTATTCCTGTAATACCCTCCCAATGGCAATCTTTAGTGTCAACACCTGTACCTTAGTGTTGTAAGCCAGGCTTCTGTACTCCATGAAATGATTAAACTGCTTGCAGCAAAAGGCCTGTGAAATTTCCAAGTGAAATAGGAAAAGGGAAACAGGAACATGCCCTCCAGAAAAATCTCACGCTCCAATCTTTGCACTTTCACGTCTGTGTGTGTGTACACAGGCATATGTTTGTGTTTTAACAACATCTCCAGCATATTGGGAATCTTATTCTGCACCGAGTTCAGCTGCTACAGGAGTGAGGTGCTGCAGCTGCCTCATGTCATAAAGAAATGGTTTGGCAGCAATCTTCTCTCCATCTCTACCTAGCAGTCTGCATCATTTGATTAATTAAAGCATTAGTTTGTCTTTCAAAAACCACAAAGCAGAATTGCACACACAGGCAGAGCAACAAGTATGAGAGGGGAAGACAGTAGGCAATAACAAATGCTTAGCAACTGTTTAGGAGATTTTTTTTTTTTTAGTATGCTGTCATCCTTGTTGACGCGTTGTGAGGTGTTCTTCCATTAACAGGTATGGGCTAGTAAGAATTACGAAGTAGTGCATTGAATTAGTGTTTGCTCTGGTTCTAAACCAGAATTTAAACAGGCTCTGAAAATACCTTATATGATTGTTTTCTAATATTCTTTTTTCAAGAATGTGGATATTATTCAGTAAATTTATGATCATCGCATTAACTTTATGGGGTATTAATAATATGGCAAGTCTATCTACAAAACCAGATGCTTTTCACAGCTAGACCTTAACTTGATAGTTATGGATATGATGGAAAACATGAAAAGCTTCTCATTATTATCAGCTCATTTGTTGCATAATGAATGTGAAGATATTATCACTGTAGTTAATCACCGCATCAAGTCTAGAGTGGAACAGTGCACAGAAGATATCTTAATTCTTATGCTGTGAAAGGTACATTGTGTAAAAAATGTATTGTTTATATGATGATAATATTGTGCCCTGCTGCATTTACAAAAGTAGTTAGCAGTCTCCAATGCTCCAACAGGTGCTTGTGCAGCACTTTTCAGTCTGCAGGAACAAATTCTTTGTGGCTCTGCAATTTGTGCAATCAATTAGTTAGCTCTTAAAAAGAAAAACAAGCTGTATGTCAATTGTTATTTCTTTGATATAGTAGTTTTTACACTCCTTTTCTACTTGAGGACCCCTTAAGTTAATGAGAATGTCAAGCAATTGGGAAGGGACTTTATTACTTACCTGGAGATTTTCTAGAGTTGCCTTTTAAGATCCATTGATTTTATATTGCATAGTTAAAAAGGCATCAAAATAGATGGCTCACGGTGTGATTTTTGGGGCTGGCCTGAGTGGCAGGCCAGGAGCTGGACTTCGATGATCCATGTGGGTCCCTTCTAATTCCTGATATCCTATCAAGTGTGTTTCTTGGTAGGACCACAATGTTTTGCCTTCCTCTCCTTCTGTGTTCCTCTTTCTTGCACTTGGTAGCCAACAATAACACATCAGAAAAAGGGTCTGGCGAATGACAGTTGTTTTTTAAATTAGATCAACAAGATTCAGCCAATGGTTTTGATAAATTTTACCATTTGCTACCTTAAATATAAGTGTAAAATGATGGTTTAGAATTTGAGAACAATTAGAAGTATCTGTCAGGATGGGCTTAAAATAATTCAGTGGTGATTGGAAGGAGTTTGATGCTTGTGCATATGTGCCTGACAGGCAGTGTAAATAAGGAGGATAAGATCTTAGAGTCTGTTCTTTCCAAATGTGAACATAATTCCCAATGACACTGGTGTGTATCCACAATGTTGTTGTAGAATTAAACACAAACAAAAAAAAAAAAAAATCCAGAGTACATTCTGGTATTGCAGACTGTCAGATGTAACTTTCAAAATTTCCTGAGCTCCACAGAACTCTAGCCACCTGCATTGTGTGCAGATTAACTGACCCCAGACTGCCTCCAATCATATTAAAATTAAATTAAGGCAGTGCAAAGACAATTGATTCTATACCTTCAGGCTTGTGTCCCACCTTACCTAGAAATTCAGTATCACATTACAATTTATAGGTTTGACATACAATACCTGAAGCATTGGCTCCCACTGCATGTAAATCTTTTCAAAAATGCTTGAAAAAGTGGAGTCTTCATTTAATTTGTCAACTTATCAAGCCACCATTCTTCCAAAGCTTGGTTGCTATACTCCAGAGATAACAAAAAAGAGAAGGTGTAATACAGTGTAATACCCTACTGAAGTAAAATAATTTAAAACCAATAGCAGTTTTCAAAGCCAAGCAGAACAGTATTGGTTGTTTTACTGTGAGATTAGGACATTAAAAAAAAGCCATGTTTTGGCAGAAGAATGGAGAGACTTTTCTATATTTAGATGATAACTACACTTTTTCTGACTTTCTGTGTATTTCAAACAGACCTTGCCTCTACCAATTTGCCAGATTGAGAAACCTGTGAAAATCCTCATTTGCCTGTTTCAAATATTTCAAGTTAGAAAATGAGAAGAATAAAGGAAAGGAGTTGCTTTATCACTTTTGTGATATTTCAGTCATACAGCTGATCTGAGAATGGGTTAAATAGGAACAGAAATGGACTGGTTTTTATGGTCTAGCTTCAAGAGGGAGCAGAATAGCTTGGGTAAGTGGTGCCACAAAAAGTTGGAAGCACTGTATGAAACTTAGCAGAATCTTGTTTCAAGATGTAACTTGAGAGAGACTATTCATATACCTAAATTTAGGTTTGTACATTCAAAAAGCACTTGCTAAACTTTGTTGTGAACATGGAAAACTTTCCCTCTCCAGTCCAGCTCTTTAATTCCTGATCTAATTGTTGTGTCCAACTATAAAGGTAGTTTCTCTTATTGACACTAGCGATGTACAATTTATATACATACACCAGACTGCAGAACTAGATGGCAAGATTCAGAGGGAGGGTGGCTTCCCTAGAAAATAATGTGGGGAGGTTTTTTTGGGGGGTGGAGTTTTTTTCCCACATTTTCTGACTAGGTGTAAACCTTGTTTTTAATAATTTTGATGCTGCCTTTCTTTTTCCCCCCCTTTACATTAAAAATGGACACAATTTGTTATGTAAGGAATGCATTCTGGAGATAGCAGCAATATGCACACAGGCGTACATAATGTATGGTCACCCAGTGCCACTGATCTGAGGCATTGCTCATGGTCTGGAAAAATATGCACTGTTCTGTCAGATGCAGATCTTTACAAAAGTCCATTTAAAAAAAAAGACAATAGGCCTGATGCTCCACTTAGTTGATCAGTCTTGTGTCAGTGGTTATTAAAAAACTGTAGGGAATTTTTTCTGGTCTCATCTGGGCTGCCATAAGTAACAAGTGGAACTTCCATACATATGTGCAGATTTAGTGTTGGCAGATAGATTCTCTTAAGCTGATTGTTTTAATTTTCTTTCATATGTTTGATAATAAATAGTGGAAGTTATGTACTAATGTATTGCTCAATGTCTTTATTGTGTTTGTTAAAATAAGAGATATATAAGAAGACTAATCTTGCCTTTACAGTTTGGTGGGCATGGAGACGTTGTTCTCTGCAGGAGACGGTGCAGGTGCTCCTCAGCCTACCCTGCTGTCTCTTTTAACATCATCATGGGAGCTGTGAAAGTCTTGAAAAATTAAAATGAACAAACAAGTAGTGTTTTCAAAAATTTCAGCTTGACCTAGATGCGCTCTGGTACCGAGATCCCTGCGGTGCAGGGTAGGGAGGCTCTGGGGAGCAAACACACGAGGCTGACGCCTCCAGATGCACAGGATTGGCTGTGCCCTGAGCCAGAGCCTCATGCCGGCCCCGGGTGAGGCAGCCGTGGTCCCCATGGGCCGCGGGGTTCAGCGACCGAGCCCTGTGCTGGGCTTGGCATCTGCAGCCTGACGTGCGAGGTGGCTCAGGACACATCTGCTGGGAGCTCCCTCCTGGAACAGGAGGTGGAGGAGTTCAACTTCTTTTATGCTGCAATGACAAAATTAAGCTTGCTGTGCTGTTTCTAGAACTTAGTCAACTTAAAGACCAAGGCAAAGCATGCTGTTTGCCCTTCATTGACCAAATCAAGACGTGATTGCATGTACTCAGCTGCCTATTGCTCAGTAGGAAAGCTTAACAGCAGCTCTAAATGTGTCACAATGAAATTTAGGGTCCAGTTTTATGAGTACATGCTGAATATCATGATAATGGGAGCTGCATGCACAAGACAAGGTCTCTATATGTGACTTCCTAAATTCCTGCATTACTGCAGCTCCTCTCTGAAACTCCTGCAGCCCCTCTTGTTGTTGACAGTAATGCCATTATAATTGTCCTAGTAAAGCTGCATGCATATATTCAGCAAATCATACATTATAGTATCCAATACACCCAGGAATTTGCCACTGGTTAAAAATGAACGGATTTGATACATATTTTCCCAACCAGACATTCACGTGGCCCAGAAATAGCATGAGATTTGCTTCTGCAATGTGTCTGAGGAGCTCAAGTACAAGTCTTAGGCCTCTAGAAATTAATGTTTCCTAGTCTTATTTGATACTGGGGAGCTGGACCTGCAGCAATGAGCTCATAGATCTGAAGGACATTTCAGATGAGATCTGCCATGAAAAGTCAAAACTCTCAGCTTCCAGTTCTGAGCATTAACAGCATGGCCATCCTTCTCCCAGCAGCAGTGTTAAGTTTCTCGTTCAGAATAATAATTCAATAGCAGTTGAGACAACACAGTGGAATTGGATTCAGACACTGGAAAAAGCTGGCAATATCAGTGGCACAAAGAATTGTCAAAGAAATAGGAGCTGCTGAGAACATGAGATAGTCGCTTAAAAAGTTTCTATGTAGACTTTCCCACTTTCTTCTTTTTCTCTCCAAACATTCCTGGAATGAACTAGTAAATTACTGGGGAAAGCATATATTGCTTTTATTGATGAGGGGAGGTGTGTGCCACGTTAGAAGGTAGAAATCAAACACGTGCTGAAGTTGAACTGTAACCTCAATTCACAATGGCATTTAATCCATGTGCTCTTTGGAATAAGGTACTTAATTTTCTGGATCTAATATGGGGCATGGAGGTCCAGAAATGTCATACTTTCATATGTAATAAAATTATAGCCCTTGAGGACACTTCAAGCAGTGAACTTTGTATTTTCTCAGGCGGTAGAAAGATGAACAGTGGTTTAAGTATGTTCTCCCTTCATCCTTCCAATAATGATGCAGTTCTCTCACATTTTTGTTTTCTGGACTGATTCCACTAGACTGCTCAAATCCCTCTAGAAATAGCTGATAATATCTAATTTGGTGGGGGTTTTTTTTTGTTTGTTTGTTTTTGTTTTTTTTTTTTGTATAAATGGGTGAGTAGGGCAAGAGATCTTTGAAAAGCTATTCTAATGATGTTACTGGTATCTGAACTTATCTGAGCATTTCTCTGATTTGGTCTATATTAACTTAAAATAACAGATTTTTTTTTTGTGGCATGGCTGAATGCAAATACGATAGTTAAATGCAAAGAATTCCTCTGCTGAACCACACAACATTACTGATGTGCTGAGGATTTTTAAAAAGCCAGGAGAGAGTTATGTTTGTGCTGTTCTCATCCAGATTCCAAAATAAAACTGGAAGTAATGACATGCTAATAAAACAGGAGGGGGAAGCTGGTGCACAGTAGCTGCTGTGTCAGCATGTCGGCTCCTGATGCAATCATGGGAACGCTCCTTGAGCATAGTTAGGAATGACATGTTTAGTGTCAGGCCACTTCCAGCTGGGACGAGCAGTGGCGCTGCAAGAGAAATGAACAGCACTACTTCTGTATAATTTTGAAGACTTTTTCCCTTTGTAAATAGGGTTGCTGCATCATTTTTCTACAGAGTGCCTTACAGTTACTATAGAAATTATTTTCTTTTCCTCTTCAGCTCTTATTACTTTTTGTAACAATTTTTCTTATGTCCAAAAGGGTTCCTTCTAGACAATTACTCCAAGTAAGTTTGTGGTCATCCCAGTTCTCTCATTCCCAGCTCTACATGAAGAAACAGGGGAACATAAATGTCTCACTAGGAAAGTAATGTTAAAGTCTGATACCCTTTATTTGTTCATCTGTGTTGTTTGACTTGGTTGAATGACAATAATTTGAGGAATACACATAAAAACTTCAGACATCAGGCCTTGGCCAAAAAATACCATACCTTATACATGAGTTTTAAGTTAACCTTAAGTTAAAGGTTGCATGTTGAGCTAGGGGTAAAAATTTTGGTATACTTCTTTGACATCAGAATGATCAGTCCTGTAAACTAGAGGATAATTCCTGAAATTACAGTGAAATGAAAATGTTCTAACCATGTTAGCACTGTCCAAAACAATCCCTTCCATCTTTTCCTTGAAATGGCTTTTCTTTTAAAAAGCAAGCAAAGATATCTCTTCCACTCCCTCTGTAATATAGAGAGATATATAGATGCATGAAAAACAGCTGAAACAGGAACATAAAATTATATATATAACATATGAGAATAGTAACAATTTTAAAATTATTCAGGGATTTTGTGGCTTGGCTTGCTTTTGTTTTTAGGTTTTCAATTTTCTATAACAACTGAAATTAATTTTTGAAAATCAATTACTTAATTAAATTTCTCTTATCAGTGTTTGAAAGTGTAATGCATGTGCTGATGTGCACTGCCATCTCCTGAAAGGACTAGAGTAATCTTTATTATCTCTGAAGGCTTTTTGTGTAGAGAAGTTAGATACTCTAATGAGTAAGGCCTGAATTTCTAAAAGAAAACAATCTAATTCCTGCTTGGATGTGCAGACACAAACTATGTTTAGAACTTTTTTCAATTCACCTATGGATCTATGTGTTTTACTTATGGAGATACTCCTACACTAGAACACGTCATGTTGGTTCCGTGAGGTAGTTTCTTTAAAATGTCAGATACAGTATTGGTTATAGGAGAAATTTTCAAATTTGCATCTGAAATATAGAGCCATAAAAACATAGACAGTGGTCAGAGCAGAAGTGGAGGCATTGTACTCAAGTGAGAAAGAGGAGCATTTGTGGAAACAGTGTGGAGTTCGCTCTAACCCAGTATAAGGATACATTCAGGTGCTGCTGGAGGTAGGGTTTGTTTCAGGCTGAGTAACTGGAGAAAAAGCGTAGGAGTTTATTAGGAATGTCTGTGTGTGAAATAAAGAGAAGACTGTCAGGAAGGTTCATCTGTTGAGAGCCTGGCTGGGTTCACCAGTCCAGCATTATCTTGGCAGCAGCCCTCCGTTGCCCAGTGGAAGGGCCAGGGTGCTTAAGGGGATTTTTATGACACATACAAAAAGAAACCTAGTTAGCTGGGTCTTTGCTGTATCCTCTACTCAATAAGTGATCTGGATTATTTTGGGAACCAAGCCAGCCTTAAGATGGTGTTTCCCATCTGTTGAATAAGAACCTCTACTCCTCAGTGTTGGCTGGAAGGTCTTTGTTCTTTCCATGCTGTTCTGCAAAGCAGTCGACAGCTGCCCTGTGTGTGTGCATGAGATCTGCGTACGTTCACCTCTTTACGGTATAGCATTTGTGGCAGAATTACTCTACAGGAGTAGAATTTGACTCATTACTGTAATTATTTTCCAATTCTGTTTCCCTCTTAATTTTACCCTTGTTACTGATCTGTGTAGAATCATTCTTTCAAATGTTTGTAGGGCTAGGCCATTAATATCAGTATAGGTGCAACCCCCACCTGTGTGGGTTTAGTTTGAGTTCCATGAGGCAAGAAACATGTTTTATGATAGTTTTTGGTTTTTTCCCCTTAAATGCTACATCTATCCACAAATATCTATTTTTTGGAGAAGACAGGGTTTGCAACGTCCTGCATACCAAATGTGTTCGTGGCCATGTGCAGCTTTGCTTTATGGAGCTAAATAAAACAAGAGAAAATGGAACAGGGGCAAGGGGAAAAATGAATGTTTTCAGCTGAGATTTGTACAGAGATGACAGGTGAATGAGGTGGAGAGGTAAAGAACAGCTGTTCCAGATGGTAGGAGCTTCAGGAGGGAAAATGCTAGAGTCAAAGCGGTCAGATTGTAGGAAGAGATGATGCTCATGAAGGATGAGTGGTGCTGGCAGGGAGATGAGTGTTGGAGGTCAGTGGGAAAAACACAGCACACACTGTGTATGAAGTTTATTTATTTTAAAGTAGCTATTTCTTCTAAATAACCTGTTTTCAGTTCTTTCCAGCGCTGATTGTGGGTCTTTACCTGCAGTAGTCAGTGATCAGCATTTTCTGTTGTCTTTGTTTGCCTTGACATATTCACTGCCTTAGTTGAGTTTTGTACTGACAGCATACACTCAAGAATAAATAAACACAGTTTTCAAAATTCTGGTTTTGAAGCAGCTCTTCTGTCTCTCTAATCTAATGTCTGGAATTGAAAGCTTTAAAGATGTTTGAAAATCTAATAGTCTTGATTTTAAGGTTTCAAACAATCTAGCCTTTGTCATAGAACTATAACACCGTAATTTGAACCATCTCTGGATAAATAGTTCATACAAAAAGCAAGTGTAAAATTATAGGAAATCAGTGATTGTAAAAGTGATGCTGTAGTTTAAAAAAAAGAAAGCTTAAAACCTCTGGATTAGTCTTGGAATTCTTTTTCAACACCCCTGAAGAATTGGCTAAATGAGAGTTGGGCACTCTCTCGCAGCTCTTCTTGAGTTTATCAGTTCCCCTTTTGCAATGTTCTGCTAAAATGTTTTGAGAAAATAGGCACTTTCTGTGAGATTTATAAAGGCAGAACCTATTTTAATTAACCATTTAAATTTAACCTATTGACTTCAAGAGTCAGACAATTAGCTGGAATTGTTGTTTTTCAAATCCTAGAGGTATTGCACTTGAAATAATTTGTATTGGCTGCTGACCTGTCTATTGATCCTTGGTGTTAATTCTGCCTCATTTTCCCAGTGCTGCCACCATTTTAGGCTTATTCTGACATTGTTTGAACTTTAAATTTTTTAATTGTCAGTAGACATGGTGTTAAATGTGCATCCTAGCCCACTGTAGTCATTCAATATATTAAATGGCAGCTTTGGAAGAAACTCAATTCTCATTTCATGTCCATACAGATCATTTGCTTTGTGCCTAACTAGTTTTCCCCAATATTTCTAGCTGGAAACAGTGTTTCCCTTCAATATATGTCTGAAATTATATCAAAATGTAAAACTTGTGTATACTGTGAAGCAAGTTCTGGGCTCTCTATAGAGAGGACTTCTTTAAAGGAGTGCGAAAGGGATGATGTTCCAGCAAAAAAATGTCTTAAGTGCTTATGATTAATGCTTTGGGATACTGCAGGTGAAAGGTGCAATGTGATTTTGTTCTTTTTCTTTCTTTTTCTCCACAGGAGCAATTTTTGATGAATCTGCCAAAAAAGATGAGGAAGTTTTTCGAATGGCAGTAGCTGATCTCAACCAGAATGATGAAATCTTACAAACAGAGAAAATCACATGTTCGGTGACATTTGTGGATGGCAACAATCCTTTCCAGGCAGTTCAGGAAGGTAGGACAACTGAAGAGATTTCCTGCTGTTGTTTCTGCTGTGATATAGAAAAATATTACCCTGATAGTTTCCTTTTTGTGAGGTTGTCATTTTTGTTGCCTTCTTTTTAAATGAAATATCAAATAGTGTATTTAATTTTGGGTTTAGCTGCTTTGGTTTGTGTTGGTCCTAGTGACTTTTAGCTATAAAGTCAGCGTTTATCCGTTTTCTATGTATAGGCTGTTGAAATGTGATGAAGTCAGACACACTTTGCCTACATCTTTCCTCTTTTCCATGGGGTTTTGAAGTTACTGTCAACTGAAGTTACTTCCTACTAAATTTTGGTGCAATTTTGTGCAACTAATGGCAATTTGTTTGGAAATAAAAGTTGTTGTGTGGATTAGCTTTTCAGCCCACCCACCTGAAAAAGTTATGTATTTTAAAGGATGGATTAGAGAAAACCTGATGATTCAGAAGGTTGTCTGTGCCCAACATGATTTTGTTCTCAGCCTGTCCTTTGTGTCATTCCACAATTACTGGACAAGGGGTGACGACATTGCTTTCGGCTCCTGTGATATGGGCAGCATGATAACAGAAAATAATACTTGAAATTCCTCTGAGCAGGATTAGTAAATCAGTGGTGTGACTGAGCAGTTCTCTGGAGAAACCACTGGGATGCATCTTTAGAAATATGGATTCAAATTTGGGGTTTAAGCATTTGTTATTTATTTGCTCTTCTGGAACAGTAACTTCAGCCTGGGATGCCAAAGTTATTTATTGCAAGTATTTACTAAACTTTTCTTAACAACAGAACTAAGTTTTGATAGTTTTCTAGGTCTGTATTGAGACTTGGGATTTATGGGAAACACGGAGTTAGTTGCTCCAATATTTGTGAAGTCAAAGGTTTGGCTTCAAGGAATTATTGACAAGGCAATGCAAATGAAAAAGTGTTTTATGCTTATTTTGGTTTTTTTACCAATGACGTTCTCAATTTTTAAGGATTTAGTGATTTTAGTAATTTTTTGTTCTGGTAAACTTTACAAGTAGCTAGATCTATGTAATGAGAAGCATTGCAGTCTGTGCCTGATATGGCTGAAGCAGAAGATGTGATTTTGAAAGTATTCCAATTAGAATCACTTCCATCTCTTTAAGTCTAAAAAGGCTAATACAGAAACTAGAACTACCCAATACTTTTAAAATTCAGAGGGGAAAATTAGTAAGTGAGCTCAGTCTTTTTAAGATGCTTTCTACATTGATGTTTTTTAAAGTTTTTTTGAGAAGATTTTTTTTCTTTGTTTTTTGTTTGTTGTTTTTTTTGGGTTTTTTTGGTTGTTTTCTTTTTTAATATCAAGATGGTTAATACTAGCTGATGCTCTGTTTTTAGCATTAATTATCTCTGAAACTTAATAATTAATTTCCTCTATCATTGTAGGGGAGTAGTTACAAACTATTTCACGTAATTGTTTTAAGTACCTCATTTGTAATTTAGAGGAACTAGGAGTGCCTAGTAGAGTAGAACATTCCAAAGGAGTGAATGACCCACTATTTTAATATTGAATTATTATTCTATGTAAAAGTTGTGTTTGTCATTGTTGAAAGTATATTCAACATTTCGAATCTGAATGGAGCAGGTTCGACATTAATTTCATTGCCATCTGTTGAGGGAGCGAAAGGTCAGGTATGTTTTGGTTGAGTTCAATATTTTCAATATTTTCCAGTAAAAACTGTTTCTTGTAAATACATGGTCAAATACAGCTGCAGGCCTACCAAATATCATATTCCCCAACTTTGAAGTACCCTGTGTTTTATTTGGAATAATCCTAGTGAAGGGAAAGGTTTTAACATTTTGTATGTGTGTATTGGTGACATTTTATCCCAGTTAACGTGTTGTGTTTTAACTGAACACAGGCAGAAGCTCCTGTGTAATAATTCGATTACTTTGCAGCAGTTCCTTTGCTTTCTCCTTTTCCGTGTATCTCTATATCACTCATCCCTTGCTCTTAATTGTATTTCTTATAAATGTTAGTAGCACAGAAGGGGACCACTCTAACTTTCGCCACTTATTGGCAAAAGTGACATATTGGCATGATTTATAGCTTGGACAAACCCTTAGCAAAAATACACTGTACTAAACAGCAGGAAAAAAAGTTCATTTAAACATTCAGGCCACTCTAGACTTTTATTTGTAAGAGAGATACTAGAACAAGTCTAAATCTCATATTTTTCAGTGCATGACATTCAGTATTGTCAAACTTGCCTTTTTCATGCAAGCATGACCCTTGGAAATCATTACACCACTGAGTCTGAGGTCCGTGGCCTCTCTTGTCAAGCAGAGCCTAAATGTTCAAAAATATGCTCTTCAGTTAATTTCCTATTTGCTTGTGTTAATTATTTTTATATAAGCTGCTTGAAGTTTGCTTTTAGGCCACAATATCTGGAGTTTTTTAAGGTTTTGACTTTTTTTCTTGTTGTATAAACTACAGAAGAGCCTTTAAAACCCTGAAATTTTAATGCTTGATAAAATGGTTATTTAAAGCATTAGATCGATAATAATAGCTTAAAATTGGTCTAAATTTGTCCTTAAACTGTTCTTTTCAGTCAATAGAGAAGGATCAAGAATTTGCCTAGGACTGTGAATTTCAAAAAACCAGCAAGTCATGAGCAAAGACCTCATGAAACAAGACACTAGGTGCAGAGTTATTTTTCATAATGATGCAGTAATGGACGACCTGCATAGTTTCTTTTATTTCCCGTTATTAGTGAGATTGGCAAGTAACTCCCAAACAATGTAAACAGAAATATTTAGATGCTTCATAATGATTTTGGGATGTAAACATAAATAATTTGACAGGATTTCCAGCTGTGCATTACTGTGTTCTTCCCTCTGAATCTGTTTTTATAAATTATTACAGTGCCCTTAAATGTCTTCCACTTGAACCTTGGGGCATTCTCTTTAACAGCTCTGACTGGGGGGATGATACTATAGCAAAGCCAAATGGTTTTACCCTAGAAGACCTATGAATTGCATGCCCCATAATGGCACTGGAAGTGCCCTCAGGAACCATTTATAGGCATGTTCTAGTGCACAGGAAAAGGCAGTGAAATTCTTTAAGTTAGGAAAATGAGTCTTCCCTTCTGTTAGCCACAGGAAGCGCCAACAGCAAATGTGGTTCATCCCATGTCCTTGTGGAAGCTTCAGCTCAGTTGCTGAGATTTGTCACAGGAACACCTGTGGAAATGTCCAACGTGGCAGGTTCCTTCCTCACTTTCTTTCTTCAATACAAAACAAAATTTATAGTACTCTTCTATGTGGTGTCTCAAAATATTTGTGTGCTTGTGCGATTGAGAGAGGAAGAATACTGTGATTGGCTTTTTTTATGCGGTGCCCATGTTGAGTACCACAAAGGAAAAGCAGAAACTTAAGTTTTCTTTGTATATAGATACTGAAAGACGTAGGAATAGCCAAGTACTGCATGGTAGCTAGGCAGTGATTTAGCACTATGAAACAAGGAATTATGATCCAGATTCATACTGGTGCTAATAATACATATTAGTATCATCTTCTTTTCCTGTGAGACTCCAATTTACAGCAATATTTAAATAGAGGTGGGACTGGTCTTCAAAAGGGTTTGAATTCTACATATACTTAAACTGTATTTTTTTTTAGAAAGGACATGCTCCTCTATTTTCAATGAACTCTTTCTTGTTTCATTGGGAAAAATGGTTGAAACAAATACAACACTTATTTTCTCATTTGTCAGGAAATCACTCTGTTCTCTTATCTTTCTCTTAGTTTTATTATGCTGGTGCTTACTTCAATACACTAATAATTAAAGCTTTAATTTTATGGTTCAGGGCCTGCAGTTTCCTCCAGTCCTTAATTTATCATTAATTGTATGGCCATGCAGTAGCTGAATGGCTGATGGAAAATGTGGGATGGCCTTTGCGTTTTTGTAGCAAGTGGAGGAAAGGGGTGACTTTGGTAGCTTGGACCAGAGGTAATGCTTTGGCTTGTGCAGCACCGTTTCCTGAGCTCTCATGCTGCCTTTTCCACTTGCACACCGAGAGTTAGGGAGCAAACTCTGCAGGAGTTTGCAGTGCTTGAGGCATCCACAGCATCTGGAAAGTAGTCAGAGCTCGACCGAAGATGTGTGTCATCCTTGAAGATCCGTTGGCAATGTTTTAATCTCATGGCAAACATTTTATTTTCGTTTAGTGCTGATGGTTTTTTTTTAATCTTACTCCTTTCTCCTAACTCTTTTTTTCATCTTCTTTTGACAGTATCACATTTTACTTATCTTGAATAATAATTCTATAATAATCCCATGTTCTCTTCTATAGGTTTTCCTACAAAGTGTGACAAATGTATTTGACTGATGCTGTTTGAAATTAACTTTGCTGGACACCTTTTCCTATTGCAAACACATATATGTGAGGCTTATTTATTTTTTTTCCTAACCCAACCTTTTTGTCATTCAAGGTAGTCGCCAGAGTATGCTTACAGACACCAACTCAAGGCTTCGTAATGGCTTTTGAAAGCTTATTGTGATCAGTGAAGTAAATAAGGCAGTGAGTCATAACTAAATAGGATTCAGCTGCAGAGCAACAGAGGTTTGTAGGGCAGCAATATGTATGAAGGTCACATGCAGGATTTTATTCAAGCAAAGTTTTATAGTCAGAAATTACAACCTGATGGATACATCTGCTTTGGCCTTTGGGACTAGATGAGTGTAATAAGATTGTCCTTTCCCATTTCTCTGATCACTGTAGAAATCTGTTTAAATCCACAGATTTCATGGACTGCTAAACTTCCTTTCACTTTGTGTCACTTATTTCTTGATATTTCTCAGCCTTCCTTGTGCTGTTTATTAACCAGTACATGTTTGATTTGAGATTAAACCTTTACATGGTTGAACTTCTTCACTACTCCTCCGTTTCATTTCTGATTTGCTTTATTTCCCAATAAAATGGATTTTGATGCAAAAAGATAAACTAAGGAGGAAAAAAAATCAAGTAGGATCTGAGCTATATGAAGTGAAGGAAGGAAGAGGAGGAGAAGCATTTCAATAACGATATGAAACTTTTGTAAAATCAGAAACTGTTAGAAGTGCNGAGGAAAAAAAATCAAGTAGGATCTGAGCTATAAAAAGTGAAGGAAGGAAGAGGAGGAGAAGCATTTCAATAACGATATGAAACTTCTTTTGTAAAATCAGAAACTGTTGGAAGTGTTTGCAATTGCAAATTGCTTCTATCATGAGCTTTTCAAATAATATGATAGGAGATTTTTTGAGTTGTCTGTCCTCTGTACTTTCTTATAATGTACCAGCAATGTACCAGCAGTTGCAGCACGTTGCTTTGTTCTCAAGATGCTGGGTGAGGAGTGTAGTCCTTTACGCAGGCTTTGTTCTCAGTTAAGTTTTGCTAACCTCACAAAATCAATCAGATCTCCAGTCTGCATAAATGTACCGTGGGAGTCCAAGTATTGACAGCTTAAGAAAAAATATCTATGCTGGTGATAACATCCTGACAGTTGAGAAGGCAGCGGTTGCATGGGAGAAGATCAGGGAGAAGGGAGCAGTGAGCAGTGGTGGAACTAGAAAAGGGACATGTAATAGAGATTTAGTTTAGGATGAGCAGGATGCACATTTAAGACATTTTCAGGAACAATTTCAAAGCTCTTGTGTCCTTTCTTTGCCCGGAAGTAATCTACTCAGAACATATTGGAGGCTGTAAAAGGAGGTCAGATTTTTTTTCTCAGAAAGGTCTCAGAGTGATCAAGCTGATGCAGTAATTGCAAGACTTCCATCACACTCCAGCCTTTGGATTTTGAGCCCCAATGTTTTCTAGTTCCTAATTATTTCTGTAGTAATGTTTTCTTCAATTGTAAGACAGCTTCCATTATCTTTGTTTTCAGTTTGAAAGCAAACTCTGACAGCTGTAAACTACACTAGACTTTTGGATACTTGAAGATTAAAATAGTTTATATTCAGCTTCAAGAAATTTCCCCAAATCCACATTAAAAAAATTATAAAAAAATCAACCTATCAAGAATGGCTTTTTTCAGGATAGTTTAAACAATGTGAGAAATTAAGCTGTAGATATTATGGTGGTTGAAGAGCCTTCTCTGCAGTAGGCTTTCCAAACTGCTGAGCCAAAGAGGGGAGGAAAGAGCCTTACTCCAGTGCAGGCTGGGGTGAGATCCTGGCATCCTTTTGTCTCCCAGAGCACCTGAACCCTGCTGAATGTACACTTTATGAATGCTGCATGTGTTTGTTGTGGTTTAACGAAAGAATACTAGTGTTTCTATGGAAACCACTTTTCTTCAGGTGGCCAGGGACCCAGTAACATCCCCCGTTACACTTGGCTGCATTGCAGCATTCAAATGCAACGCTGTCACTGAAGGTGTTTGTGTAGGGCCACACATCAAACCAAGGACTTTATTTCTTCAGAGTTTGTGTTACCTACCACACTACCTCTCTGGTGTCTTTTTCCCCCTCCTCTGCTTTCTCATGACTTGAAAACAGCAGGAGTGGTTTTCCTAATGCTGATGCCATTTGCCATTTTCAGTTGCCAGAGTTTGGCTCGACTTAATTTTTATGGCAGATTTTGACGTTTTTTAACAGAGCTTCCACTTTCAAGTGACAGGCAGGAATTTTAATAGGCTTGAAAGAATTTCTTTCCCAGACTGTTGCTTGAACAGTATGTGACTGAGATTATTAACCTCTAACCCCTTTTCAAAAGGTGGATCAAATAAATGAATAAATACACGGTGGACAAGTGTGATGCCTTTTGATGGTGAGGTGCGGAGTGAATTTTATCGCATTACTATAGGAAAAACTCGACAGGCTGCTATTCTGCAGTATTTTCACTTTAAATCTAGATTGGATAATTTCTGATTTGCAATAGATGTGTTTCCACTTGCAGTTCACAAGTGCCCAATATGTGTTTTCATACATTAAGCACGGAGCTTCAGTCTGCTGTGTTAATATACTCTGACACACTGCTAGGGGTTTACTTTCAAGAGAGCTATGCAGATTGTGATGTGATTAAATAATATCAGTAGTATGTTTAAACGTTTAAAGCCGCTGTGCCTGGAGGTTTTTGGGGTATTTTAACAAACAGAAGCATAGAGACAAAGTAAATGGGAAATGCTTCGTCTTCTTACATGCCAATTATTTAACTAGCACCCTAAGCTATCAGTCCCCTAAAGTAATCTCCTTAAATAAGTAATGAATACCCTATCTGGATCTCATCATCTTTTTGTGAAGCCATGTCCACTAAAATCACTAGAGCAGTCAATCATCACTGTCCAACCAGACATGTATATTCCCAGACAGGCCTCGCAGCCTGCAAGCTTGCAGCAGGTTGTGGCTACTACCAAGCCATGAACTGCTGCATTCAGCTGTTTTCTGCTGTACAGAGTCCTCATGAGTCCTCTCATAATGTTAATTGCAGATTTTGCTTCTGTTTCTCCTGGCTAAATTCTATGAATTAAGTGAAAGTCACCAGGTCCTTGTTTTACTATACACTTTAGGTAGAAACATGGATCTGACTCCTTACAGATCTGTGTTTGCTGCATCTCTCTATTTCAGTGGTTGTCTAAAAGTCAATAGATTAGTTTTAATTAATTAATTTCTTCATTTAATTACCCCTTTTGGGCCTTCCTTGCACTTCTTCATTCTCTTCTCAAAAATATTTTGTTTCATTTGCACGCTGGTTTTGTTATAACCTGTTACCCTCTGGTCCCTGTGCTCTTAGTAAGTAGACCAGTCTGTATTTGAGGCAATTGGGTATTTGTGTGCTTCAAATAATTTTGAAGGTACTCCTTTCTCCCTCTCTCTCTGTAAAACCAGACGAAGTGTACTTTATGGAGGACAGTAGTGTTTTAAAATCTAATTTTGGTAATGAGGAAATGAGCCATGACAACTCTGGAGGTGAAGTCTGAAGTGAATGATGAAGGTCATTCTCTTAGATGGGGAAATTAATTACATTTTAGCTTGGTTCCCTGTTACTTAGACCCTTTGTATTGTACACTACCAAATAATTTTGACTAAATATCAATTTATGAAAAATTATTTAGGAAAAAGAGTGCAGTTACAAGGACAGATTTTGAAACTAGGAAGGGTTTTGTTAAAACACTAATCATATTGGAAAACCATAACCTTTCGTGTTATCTTTTCGAAAGGATGCCTGCTGTGGGATTTTAATGCTCATTCATTTTGACTATCAGTGAGCCTTTAGCTGTGTTTACAGGCTCTTCTGAAACTTTATTTTCTCCTTAAAATCCAGTGTTTTGAAATTCTTCATTGTGTAGTCTGAAATAATAATAATATTGAATAATATTGAATAATACTGAAGTGAGCCAAGCCACTCTGAAGGATGCAGCCACGAAGTGCAGCACTTGCAGAGGGCAGATGAAACAGGTAGTTCTGATGGTAGTTAAAAAAAAAAACACATTTACTCTGAGTCTGGAATAGACAGGTGAATCCTGCAGGGCCCTTCATGTTCTGTTGACACACAAGTGGGAGCTTGGGCTTGGGATCTTTATGTAATGGTATAAAGAATTAACACATGGGGCTTAACTTAATGTGGAAATTAAGCACCTGCTTAAAGGCTTTCCTGAGCGGGGATATACTTAAGCAATCCCAAATCAGTGACTTCATTTTCCTTGGCAGCTGGTATTCATTGTTTTGTTTACTTTAAGGGCTTGTTTCTGGAGAAAACTTCTACATCTTTGCAGCATTTTCACATCCTGTACCTCTGGTTGTCCAAATGTGCCAGGTGGCTGTAGCTCCTCTGGTACTACTGAAAGCAGAAAATATGGTTGCAGGTCATGGATGTGCCTTGTGACATCTGGAAAAAAGTTTGAAATGACAATGAATCTTCCAGAGTGCCAGACCACAAAACACCACTAAATAAGCAAAAGCCTACAGAGGTTTGTCTTCTGACACTACATCTCACAGCAAGAGGGTTATGATGTACAGGGCTTGGTCATCAGAGTACCAGAGTGCTGTACTCAGAAATTGCAGTTTCATGTTACAGGTAAACAATTTATGTTCCTCCCATCCCTTCGCGACCTGGTGCAGGAAAGGAAGTCAGCAAGAAGCTACTTTGTTTTTCAGAAATATTATGTGTCTTTAATAGCAAACTGTGGCTCAGTGGCAAGCCCTGTGATAGCCAGCCCTTGCTAAGGGCATGGGGAGGGAGTGTGAACTCCCCGTTCCAGGTGCAGCCAGATGCTGGAGCAGCTTGTTCTAATGTTGGATGCCAGGAGCTGAAAGTAAGTAATCATTTGTTGTCAAATACAGAAAAAAACAGCTACCCTAAGAGGAGAGACTTTTGCACTTCTGAAATGCCATTTCTGTGAAAAAGGGCATGAAAACTTTGTTTCCTGAACAGAGAAGATGAATGTTTCGCGAAAATGAAATCCATTCAGACTTACCAGGAGCTTAAAAAGAAAAGAAGTTGCGTGTGTTGTAACAGTTAACATTCTCTCTAGTGTGTGCGATCTTTAAGAGTGAGGTGATGGAAGATAGGAACTTGTCAAGACATTTGTAAAAAGGCTCATTAGTTCTACTTAAAACATGAAATTTGAGCTTCTTCCTGAGGTCTTAGGTAATCCTAATCCTCTGATAGAAAGGAAAAGGGGTTAAATTGGTATAGATGAAGGAGTAATGCAACTTTCATTTGGCTAGCTTGCCTTTAGATGTATTTTTCATTGTTCTTTTGGCACTGGTGGATCAACTTCTGAGCCAAAATTATATTCTTCTGTGCGCTTAACTGGTGGAGTTCCACACATCATGGAGTAGAAACTGGTAATTGTGGTGAGAGCAGGAGAGTCTAGAGATACCTATACAACACAGGAGCAAGCAGCACCTAGCTCGGTTGGGTTAGCAAAACAGTGACCTTGGTTTAGAGCAGGAGTAACTGAGTGTAAAACAAACCTCTGAATACACTAACATCAGAAAATGTTTTTTAAGTAATGTTCTTTGCTGTCATAGTTTACATGGCATTAAAAGATGTATTGCTCTACCTTATCTTTATGTTAAAAAAAGAACTGTGCTGGAACCCAAACCACCAACTACAAATCAAAGAAAAACTATAGAGAAAAACATTTTTCTGTATTTGAGGAAGCAAGACTTTTCTTTGCACTCTTTGTTAGTTACAACTATTTCTTAATACAAAAAATAGGTCTTTGAATAGAAGATAACTTTGTATTGACAGTTTCAAGGAATTCTGCAGTTGGGATTGTTTTTTCATTGAATTTTGTTATTTGAAGGATTAACATTTTGAAAGGTCAGCATGCAGGGAAGCTTCATGCACAGTTATTGAGTGGCTCTGTGAGTCCCACTCAAGTCACAATTTTTTAAGCATAAAGCATATTTATTTTTCAATAGTTCTATATCTACTGTGGAGAATTTCTCTAACATTATTTTGTTTCTTTTTCTCTGCATAGTACTCATGCCTGAAACTCTATTATTAAAATTTGTTGTGAAGATTTGTTGTTTTTTTGTCAGAAGGAAAAATAAGTGGACATAATTCATGCAAAGTGCTGCTTAAACCTTCTGTCAGCTGAGCCCTTAGATCAGTAAAACTTGATTGAATTTGGCTCTGAATGTTTACAGACCAAGTTCCACAAAAACCATTTTGACAGGTTATAATGTGTTCCATAGCATCAAAATTCTCAATAATTGGTTCCTGCATATGAAAAGCAGTTGTGGATGTAAAAAATGGGGCTGGCTATGGCTTGTGTCAGTTACTCCTTTTTTTCAATAAACTTACAAAGAAAGGCAACGTGTTTTAACATACTTGTTTTTAGCAAGTTCTGTAATCCTAAGATTCCTTGGAATTTGAGAACAACTAGTGTCAAAACTCCAAAATGTACTTAGTTAAATTTGGTCATGCCAAGATCACATCTCAAGAATTTTCTAAGTTCAGCTTTTGTGTCAAGTGCTTAAATTGGGTTGATATATGTAACATATTTGTCCATTCATATATATTTTTCCTCACTGTGTGATGTTTTGTTTTTTTCCCTGCTCAGACATTCATTTCATGTGCAGTCTAACTTGATAAGGAAGTTAGAAATTTCTGTGTGTCAGCAGATGTTCCTTGTGGAAACTCCAGGGGGTGTAAGGGTAGTGAATATACTGGATCACCTTCTTTTCCTAGCTGGAACAGACTCTGGAGGAGCACGGATGGTATTTGGAGCCTCCTTTGGCAGCTGCTGATGCTGAAGCTCTGACCATGCCTCAAAAAAGAGATTTGGACTTTCTTCTTTGTGTAATACAGTGTCAGTTGCTGCTACAATTGGGGTGACTTGGAAAGACATGATTCCTTGGCCAAACCTATCAATGAGTTCATGTTCTGTGGTGTTTGTGAGAGGCGCACCTTGAAATACAATTCTTCCCAAGTGGAAATGGGCAGCTGAAATTGGCAGCTTCCAAAGAATGTGAAAGGTCTAGTTCTTTCTGCACTCCTAAGGACATTCTTAAAGCTAGTTATGCGTCAGTGTATTAGTTTTTAAGCTTCAAATTGTTTTCTGGAGCTTCTATCTTAATAAGAAGAATTAAGTTTTGTTATTTTATAGTATTTATTACTTTCAAACTTGTCCCATGGATCTTCTGTCAGGGAGTTTTAAATTCCAGATTTTTCTCTTTTTTTTTTTTTTTTTTTTTTT
>VXBU01009396.1:2176162-2206950 GCA_013400315.1 Bombycilla garrulus | reverse complement strand
TTGTTATTTGGCATTTTGAAATCTGTTTTTCTTTGTGTTTGTGCTCTGTGCCTTCAGCTTGTGCACTTTGTGCCTTTATAGACCATATTTTGGTACTGCAAAAGGTGGTTTTGAGGCAAAACTTGTGAATGAACTTGGCACAAAGTTGCATTCACCTCTTGCATTAATGGGAAAGGGATTTAAGGAGAAAGGCTCTCCTTTTCCTTTCACCAGCTATATCAGTGACTTGGAAGTTTGTCCCCTTTTATTTTTCATATTTATTAATGTTTAATGCAGGGACCAACTCATGTAGAATCCTCATTGTTTATTCACTGGCTTCAGGCGTTGGACTTGATAATCCTTGTGGATCCCTTCCAATGTGCAGTGTTCTGTGATTCTTTATCTGAACCGGAGAAGTAATTTATTTTGCAACATAAAAAAAAAGTTATTTCAAAAGTATCTGTGGGTGAGTGATTTACTTTGATAAAGAAAAGCAGAGTTTTGAGTAGTTTTCCTTCATGGGAATTCTTGTATTGCTGTACATTCCTCCACAAACAGCTTCTAGAAAACTGCTTGAGCTTTTCTTTAAGGGATGACCTCTTCCATTCTTCTCTTTTTGCTTAGTTTATTCTTATTGGTTATTTCTGGATGAGCATTGCTTGTATCTGGAAGTGCTTGTTGTATCTGGCCATTTTTGATGACATGGTTCTATAAGAATCAAGAACAAAAGCTTCCTTTATCCAGCTTTATGAATATGAAAAAAATATTCACTCTAAATTACTTCTGAAAATCAGTATGGCCACTAATGCTTGGAAGGATCAGGCTCAGCAAATCTTTCAGATAACTTGAGTGTGATCAGTTGTGTACAATAGCAAGCTGGAAAATATTACATGTAAAAAAGAAATCCATGGGCTCAACAGTGTGTCTGTTACAGGGATTTCATTCCAAGTCAAGGCTTTTGAAGATAGAAACAAAATAAAATTAATAACACTAGTTTACTGTAGTATTTTCTGTGTTGCAAAATTGTCTTGCTGCTGAGATCCTGGTGGGTGTCACTTCTCAGGAGAATTAAATTTCAAACTTAAACTCAGATTCTTCCCAGTGCAAAGGGTTGTGCAATATCAGTAAATGTAGTTGAAATATGTGAAAAAGAAGAAAGGTCTGTCAGAAACCAACAGAAACAAAGTAGGAAATGAGACAACTAATTATGTTTTCAGATAAGATTTCTTTCTCACAAATAGACAAGCTGAAGTATGCCACTGATGGGTAGAAAAATAGTGAGGGATGGTCAAAAGTGAAGAACATGGAAGCAACATTTAAAGATTTGTTCATGTCTTTCCAAACATGTCTGAGTTGTGTGTTAGAAGGCAGTGGTGTTAAGACTAGAGATTGTGATAAACTGTCCAAAGGACAAATTCAGAAAGATCGTGATGACTTTTTTAATGCTTTTTCTGGAAGATGCAGAAGCCAAATAAACAAAAATGTAGGTATTTATTGTCTGTATCACAGTAAAAACGGCTTGAAGACCATCTTCTCTGCACTCTCCTCGGATTTTGAGTGGTACTGGTGATATGGAGCCATTTGGGAAGCAGTGCAGGTTTCATTCCAAGACTCACACTTATCTAAGGGGACTTGAACATTTTTGAGAAGCAAACATCCTAGCTTGAAGAAAAAGATCTTTTAATGCAATTTTTTTGTGAGATGCCTGCATCTCAGGAGATCTCTAATTTTTACTCAGCTGCAGGATTACAGAGTGAATGGAAGTTCTCTCATCTAAGGCATTATTAGTTTCTTGAGCTTTTAAAATTGTTCTCTTTCTTAAGGTGAATTAGGATGGCTATTTTGGTTTCAAAAGCTAAGTCTTTACAGTCACACTACTACTCTTCAGACTTCACAGACTTGGAGAACTTTAGAAGTCTTTGGGGTGACTGTGTGTGGTTACTGGAGGGGTTAACAGACTTTTTGATTCAGTCAAAAGAGTTTAGTTCTAAACAGTTATCTCCTGGAGAGAGCTGTGCTCAACAAAGGATACAGAACAGCTGGAGAAAGAAACAGCACAGGTTTTTTTTGTATGCAAGAATCTTTCTTTTTGGAGTCCGGAGAAGAAAGGATTGCAGCCTCTGAGGGCCTCACTTGTGACGCACAGAACTTATACAAAATTAACCACACTTACTTTAACTGTAAATATTTATCAAGCAACAGTAAATTATATCATCCCAAGATCTAAAAATGTATTTGTTTATCTGGATCTTTTGTAAAAGGAAATGAAAAAAAAACTTTTAGAGAAACATGAAATGCACCTACTTGTCATGAATTGCAAAATTTTTCATCTGATGTGCCTGACTAATTCAGGATCTCTTTTTAGTTTTCCTCTTCCCTCTCAGTTTCTATTGAGAACTCTCAAACTCTGTTAAAAGAGTTGAAAAGCTAATTCCCATGGGGTTGGGTTATGTTCTTTTAATTGATGTACAGATCACAGAAAGAGATTTGAAGGGATTCAGCTTAATTCTCTAGGTCCCACTTTCGAAATAGAACTTGAGTAGAAAGCCATGCCTGTAATCTCTGTTGGAGTTTGCAGAAAGTCTGAACAATGATATTGCAAGAAAGGGATAGGTTTGAATTTTTCAGCTAATACAAAGAATCTTAAGATTTGTCTTCAAATCAGCCATGTCTATAAATTCTTGATGTTTATAACCAGCAATGCAATAATGGAAGAGAATGTACCACCTTAAAAAAATAGTTTTGGATAGAGGTATGTGTGGATACATATGGAATATTAACTGGTGATAAAATTGTTATTGTTGCCAAGGCTGCTAGAGTATATTTAATGTCTTCAAATGCATCAGTAATTTTTCTGTTAAACCTACCATTGTAGCAGTGACTTGAGCATTTGAAATAGATGTTTCCCAAAGCTTTACCTGGCATAAAAATCACTTGGCAGATGTATCTGCCATGTAGTGTCATTACATCTGGCAGCTGGAATGTATATCTGGGTAGAATAGATTGTGTTTTTTGAAATATCAAATTTTTGGAAAAGAAAAATACGATTCTCTGGTTTTATGTTATACTTGGATGACAGTGAACTATGAAATGTTTACCTGCTTCTGGTAGCTTGTCTGTAAACGCTTTTAGAGCCCACAGTCTTGAGTCCAATTATTTCAGAAATTGTTTCTTTATCTGTGGATTTATATAATTTAATTTTAATAATATGATTTTGTATTTCAACTCTCACTGTAGAAGTGTGTGGAGCATACATATTTAAATGGCCTGCTTTCTGAAGTTTACCTTTGCTGTTTCCAGGCTGCCTTTTGAAACAGTTGAATCAGTTTTTGTCTTTGTGATGAATGTGTTCTGGACATTACTAAATTTGGAAGGAGCGCATGATCCTTGGCTGGGTTCCCTATGGCAGATCTCCTCATTACAGATCTGCAGGGCTGTGGAAGTATGCACTAGTAACAAGAGATTTATAATGGGCTAAAGGGGGTTGAAGGTTGCTTTGTACCCAGAGAAACTTCTTAGTGTAAGCTAGGATAGGAGATAAAAGAAATAATTATGTCTGATCTAATCTTAAGAATTGCTATTTTGGAACAAATTTCTAGAAGGTAGAGCCTAGGCTGTTCAAGTTTCAGGCTACCTGAGATGAAGTTTCACCATAATGGTAGGAGAACATAGAAAAGAATCCTTTCATGTTTAGGACATGATGCTTTCATTTTCTTGTTGCTTAATATTTTCATGTGTGTGAACTCATGTAGTTTGGAGATGATGGGAGTTAGGATGGAACAGAAGAAAATTTTGTACTGCTCCTTGATATGGAATTTTCCTTCCATTTGGTTTATTGTTTTAATTGATACTCTCTACCTGTACAAAGTGAGGTTTTGATCGACATTTAGTTTTCTGCAGAATAACTAACTTAGTTTTGTCTGGAATGAAATCTGTCTTGCGAGTTTACTTGGCAGCTGTCATTTCATGCAGTCTTGCCTCTCCAGGTAAATAGCAGCTTATACGAAGACTTATTTTGGAGTTTTCCAAAACATATCACAAAATTGGTCTTCCCCATAGGTGTACCTGCACTTTAGCTCAGCCTTTTAAAGTTTTCAGAATCACTGGTACCAATTATAACCTGTTCTCTGAGTCTATAATTTTTCATTATTCTCTTTGTGTGGTTGAAGCTGCTGTGAGCATCCTGTAGTTATCAGGTCGCCCTCCTTCAGTATTGCAGAAGTAACACTTTTAAGTGTTACAGAAAAATCTCCCCTATTTCCATCTTTATTTTAAAAATTAGTACCAGCATATTAGCAATTATTTCCTTGGCTAAGTTTTAGGATTCTTGAATTATGGAGACTTAGTTTTACTGATTGGGAAGCATTTGTCCTTGGTGAGTGACATTGTTTCCAGAAAATGACAGAAATGTATTCTGAAGATAAATCCTTTTAGGAACAGTAGTGCTCTTTTTTCCCCACTGTCTCTGTGCCAGCCAGAGCCCAGCCTTCTTCTCTGACTTACAGCATCAGTGGTGGGGCTGTTCTGACTGGCTGTCCCCATGGTGTGATGAGGATCCCTCAGAAAAAGCAGGGCTGTGATAACAAAACGCAGGTGCCCAAGTAGTAGAAGAAATTTTCCCCCTACTGAGCAAATACCACTTGCCATTGGCAAGTTTTGGAACTCCTGTGAGTGCCATTTATATTAATGCATGTTTTTGAAGGATTGGGGAATCAAGGGATAGGGTAGAGGAGAGATTTCAGAGGATGATAATTGCTGTCACTAGAAGGGGATTTTACCTAAGCAGCAAGAATTAAATATCCCTGGCCATCATGAATCTGTTTCATTGCATTCACACACTTCCTCTGGCATCATGTCCTGCTTGTTTTCAATAGCTGTATAAACAAATTATATCTGTTTATTCCAACTAAAACTCTGAATACAGGGTAGCCAAGCCCAAGTTTATTGCCTGATTCACCTTTTGCTCCTAGCTCTGCATTATTGCAAGAGGGGAATAGAGCTTCATGTTTTATTCAGTTAATAGAATATATATTTAATTTGCATTTTTAGTGTTTTCAAAGGTGAAAGATAACTTCAGCAGTGCCGAGTGTGGTAATTTAATTGGCTGTAGGGTAATAATAAGATTCTTGGAAACGGCTTCAATAGGGAATCTTGCAAGGCCTTAAACAAGTGCACCAGTCAGAAGCTCACCTGTGCTGAACTGCCACACACCTACCCAGCAGCAGGGAGTTACAACTGTGTTGCCCCTTCATTTAATTTTAGAGGTTTGCAGGAGGAGCAACAAAATCTGAAGGGATGTATAAAGGATACCAAGGCATGCTAAACACTGCTGAATGCTTTCCTTAATTTCTCTGCCACTAGGAATGGTTAGAGTTATAATTTTCTTTGTATACCTTAAAAATGGAGGAACAAAAATGGCCTGTATTAAAAGGCTGTGTATCAAGTTTGTGACAGTGAAATTTATCTGCCCTAATTCTGATCCTGCTTGCATGGTCAGGGCTTCTAAGACAGCCATTTTTACGTGTGTGTTGTGTGATACAAAAGATGCCATAAAAGATGAGACAGGAATGCTCCAGGATTTTTGATGGTTAGTGTATGCCTTTTGCAACATCATTTCCAACTTAGGGAACAACTCTATCAAGCAAAAAGATCTGCATTCTCCAAATTAGATGCTAAGGTCATAATATTTTCAACCAGCTAATAATTATGCAAAATTTTCTATCTGAGTGCAAACTCAGAAAAAAACATCTCTTTAATCATATTAAAGTTGTTCCAGAGCAGTTATTTATCTATAGTTTGTAATAGTACCATTCATGTTTTATTGAGTTATTATTACCAAAATAGAGTTCACTTAAAAAACAATGCTAGGTACTGTTTTTACAGTGTTCCTTCAATATGTTTGAGTATTGGTTTTTTATGCTGCTTATAACATTGATGGTAGATGTAAGACTTTGTTTGCTTGAAAAGCTGTGTGTCAGCAAAGTCTGTGTCCTAGTAACGAACTACACCGCAGAGAGAACTTGTATATGCTATCCTCTTCCAAGCCTGTTTCTACATCTTCATTCCAATTCCTAGTTTGACTAGCACATAATGTACATATTTTCCTGTTTCTTACCTCTAGAGCTTCTAAATTTTTGTTGTTTTAATTCTACTGAACTGTTCCTGAAATGCAAGATCTTCTTGGTGTAAAGTTATGACATGGCTATGAAAATAGCCAAAGTGTCTAAGCCATAATTTTTGACCTGAAGTGGGTTAAGTTCCCTAAGATTCCTCTTCTGCCTGTTCTTACAATGATACATATTCTTTATTATTCTTCTGGTGTATTTCTTACCTTTTAGAAGCCAGAATTGTGAATATCCTCATTATTACTTATCTAGAGTTGATGAAAGTCTTTGTACTATGTGCTGGAGCTTGGCGTTTTGTTCATTAACCTTCTCCTTTTTGGCCAGATTTTAGTGTCCTTAACTCAGTAATTTTCTTGGCATAAGAATCACAAAAAAAAAAAAAAAAAAAAGGAAAAAAAGAAAAAAAGAGGTGGTTTTGTTGTGACTCACCAGGTCAAATATCCTTGCATCTCCTACCTCCCTCTTGTAAGCCAAAATACCCACGTAGAATTGGCCAGGGGGTGATTTCATTGAAAACACCTATTCAAAACTGCATCATCATGGTTTCAACAGCATCAAGCTGCACTGTTTGTGACCAGTTCAATCCTGTATGAATTAGTGTTTAGATAAAGGTTATTAATTGCCAGCTGCTATTGAGTTAAATGGCAACATGCCAAGAAAGCACTCAGAGGCCTCCCTGTTCACCTGTCTGTTGTAGGGAGTTGAGTATTTGGCTTCAGAGTAGAAAACTTCCAAGAAAATTTTTTTCTAGACTTTTAAATTATTTCAATTATTCTTTCTATTAATAAAATGCAGATTTTTTAGCGTAGATTTTGAAGTCCAGATTAAGGTAGAGGGGAAGGAGATAAAATCGATTGGGAATTCTATTAGGGCTGCTGTGTCATCCCACTTCCTAGGAATTGTTAACATTATTACTGTAGGTACATTAGTAATAAACTCCAGTAAAAGCTGTCTCTAGTTTTGGCTTTTTTTTCTGAGTCACTGGTCTCTTTTGAAAGTTACTTCATCTTTTATTGCCTGTTCAGTTATAATTTCTGCCCATTATTCTTTTTCTTTTGTCCAAGAATATTTGTCTTTGAAAGGTGTTACCACAGCATAATGTTTTTTTCTACTAAAAAGTTACTGAGGCCTGCCGCAAATTGCATTATTACAGCCTGTACAGTTCAATTACCTGTTTAAAAATAGGTAAGAGAAAAATCAAGGGAGAGCAAATTTATTTCCGTTATTGTAATGCTATTTGACACTTTTAATTTTTCTGTAATGAACTAGTGCTTTCAGATGAAGAGCAGTGAGAGTGTAGTTCTTTTGTGTAAATTGAAATGCAGGATTCTGAAGAAATAGCAGGATGCTTCACCAAGTAGCTTCAAAACACAAGTGATAACATCCTCCAGCGACTCCTGTACAGCAATGGGAGCTGTAGGAAGAGCATCCATGGGCTAAATCAGCAAAAGAAGCAATTGTGGCAATTTTACTCCAGGGCTGAAAGGTACAGAATTGCTTTAAATGTGCCTTTCTTTTAGTTTTAATTTTACTGTACAAGAGGCCTGAAGGATACCATGCAAATATAGTTAAAGCCTTGAGCAAAGGCATTTTTGTACTTATAATTAAAGAATAACTCCAGGTCTGAAGCTTTGGTTTATAAAATGGCATTTGTGGATGTTATGATCGTGTTTAAAACAAGCAACAGCAGAGTCCAACATGGGGGTTTTCTTTGGCAAAGGCAGCCACTGTTAGGCTCTGTCCTCTGTGGTACAGGTTTTTTCTTGTGGGATCACACTGCTCAGTTATAACCAAAGAGCTCTTTGATAAATTATCTAGGTGAAAATATGGTTTTACAGGAAATTTTGTCATTAGGAAAAAGTATTATAAGTAAATGCTGCAAGATCTCAAGGAAGAGCCCTTAAAACAAGAAGCTTTATGGGAAAAAAACCTATAAAGTCTATGGAGACTAAATCTTTGACGTTGTCCAGATAATCTTAGCACAGAATAACTTCTTGTCTTTTTGTTGCATATTTTATTTATGGGTTTTTGTTCAAGATAGGAGCATGTGTTTACACTACATGATGTATATAAATAACATGTGAGATAACATCCAACAGGAGGCTTAGCAAACACTTTGCAATGTTTGGTATGTATATAAGGGCATTATATAGCTATATATTGTACATCAGCTGTGCTTTAAACAATTTTCCAGCTTTTTACTTAGCCTATGTTAATAGGCCAAACTGGAAAATGAGCATGTTGGGGTGGAGAGGAGAGGAACTGGCATTCAACTTGTTAGCTTTGGTGTGCAGTGAGCAACAACTGGTTGGCTCTGAGAGAAGGGAGTTCATGGTTTCTTCCCATGGTAGTAGGTTTTGCCCCATTGATGCTTGCAGCTCATGATGGTGTGGTTTTGTATCTGGCAAGTTACAGAAATGTCCAAAACTGTTGTTCACCTAGGTACCTTTTGGTACTAGTTCAACAAAGAGTAGAAGGAATTTATGTATTTCCATAAGGAGTTGTCAGGTGTGAGATGAGATCTTCCACTCTGAGGAGCAGATCTGCTGTGCTTTAGCTGTAGATCCACATAACAGATAAGCCCCACAGTCCTGGCAAAGAACTGAACCCAAAGCTTGAGACGTTTAACAACTTTCTGTGAGTGACTGACATTCAATATATCATTAAATGTAACTGCAGGCAACTCTGTGTTACCACACTCTCCTAGTCCAACAGTTTTAGGCTAGAGGGACATATTTTATGACACCTTCTCACTTCGTGCTACTCCTGCATGGAAGGAGCTGCTGTTTCCTTTCATCTCATCACTTCATTCATTGCCCTGTCTGCTCGTAGGAAGATTTTAGATTCAACTTGGTACACGTACCTGAGAGCACAGGGGAAAGCATCTGAAGGTACAAAGAATTGTTGGAAACAGAAGAGGTCCCTATAAGAATATAAGGAAAAGGGAGGGGAGAAAAGAGCTATGATGCAGGTTTTTTTGCATACAAGTGGAAGGAAATGGAGGAAGACACGTTGACATCCAAATTATTTGATTCCAGCAATGGAAATAAAGAGATATTAAATTGCAACCCATAAGAAATTCTTAGTAATACTTGTATCTCCACTTTAAAAGTAATGTCTTTCCCCCACTAAGGTATAAATTTCCAATGTCGTGACACTGGTTCATGTCATGCTGCTGAAATTGGCATGACTGGGAAGAAGGTAAACTTTTTACATCATCGAACTGATGTGTTGCTACATCAAGAGCTCCTTCCAAAGCATTGTAGGGATAATGTCTTGGCTCTAAAGACATTTAGGAGTACATGTGCACACAGGAGAACTTCCAGGAAACACCTGCATTTACTGCGTATGGCTTCCTGTACTTGCTTCCCAAGCTTCACTTTGAGGTTGTTGAGCAGAACTTTCAGTGCAAGTCCCCATGAGCTGCTGTGTGGTTCCACAGTTTTTTCCCCCCAGCTCTGGTTTTATTGCTTGCTTTGTGCTTTTCTTATTTGTTGACTCAGTGTGTACTCTTTGACCACTCTCTACGCTCTCCATTTCTCTCTTTGGAATTAAAGAGCAAAAGCCAATTTAGTCAACAGGATAACCTGAGATCACCTTGTCCAACACCATATGTGATTAGATAGAATAAGAATTGTGCCTCCTGAGGTCTCTGAAGAATTATTGTATATTATCAAATAGTATATTTGATTTAATCTACAAGTGGAGGGATATAGACTTTAAAAAACTGACAACAGAAGAGTTTAGAGGATCCTTTTTGTTGTTTTTTTTTTTTTTTGTTTGTTTGGGATTTTTTTGGTTTGTTAGGTTTTTCTACCGTGTTAGGTTTAGGTGGTTTGAGCTTCCAGTTGATAAGAGAAGCTCTTCAGAGAGAAATAGATCATGTGGGCTTTGCTGGTGTATAAAAAAATTTTCCTCCTTTTTTGTTTGCAATATAATAATCCAAGGGGAATTTATTAATGGTTCCAGGAGAATGGTACTTCTGGGTTAGTAACAGGGATGTGAAATTGAAAAACGTTTTTGCCTGAATTATGGTCAATTCCCATGTTTTGTCCACTAATGGCCTGCTCTGCCAATGCCATTTTGGGACATGGGACAAAAATTTCATTATTAAAAGGATCATACAATTCTACAACATCCTACCTTGACTTGTTTGTCAATGTTGATGTTCATGTGCTTATTATTCTCATTGTTTGTGGGTTTTTTTCTTACGACAATCATCCTTGTCTCTCATAATCCTTATAAATGGAAACAATGAGTCTTTGCATCTGCGCTGATAAGTTTTTGTGGTGATTTTATAAGTCTGCAATCATCAATTTTGGACTGCAGGGATTTCTTAATTAAACACAGGCTTAGGCTTATGTTTTGTATTTCTTGTCAGAGACATCAACGAGCACTGTTACAGACGTGTAGAACAATTGAGGCTCAATTGTGGAATGAGATAAACGTGTATAAAATCCAGTTTCTATTGTTACTGATCTTTATATTCCAGTGAGATAATTTATGTTTACATATAGATGGGTAGGTCAATTGGAGAGCAATTTAAACATTCTGAGGCATCAGATCTTGCTGGAGGAGCTGACAGATTACAGACATAAACCATTCCACAATTTAGGATGGTAATAAGAAGACCTTTGTTAATGAACCTGCCGGATTTCTCATTTTTTGGCTATTGCCATCAGTCTGAAAGTATGAATACAGATAGTACATGATGCCAGACTTCATTTAACCAATCTTATGGCAGTACTTAAAGTAGAGTGGGGAGTCTTATTCACTCCCAATTTGGTGGTGTGTGACTTGAAACCCTTTTGTGAAATGTCTGTTTTGTTATTGGGTTTGTTTGGGGTTTTTTTGTTAGTTTCTCTATTGAAGAGTGGCTGTACTTCTAATGTAATGAGCACTTACAGCACTGCTGAACATTCTGGTAGTGTTATATTTGGAGTGAAATAACGTAGGGCACAGTGCTCTGATGGATATGGATTTCACAGTTACAGGGATTCTGAAGGCAAAAGCTTTTATTTTTATTCTGCTCTTATACTTGGCAGCTTTTAGCGTTATGCCTATTAACTTTTATAGATGTCATACATTTTTATGTTAATGGTGCAGCTTTGACTATATTGAGAAGCTCAACTTCTGCTCATCAAACTAGTGTACAAGCAAAATTATGACACTTCAAAATTGTTACAAAGCTGCTTTTATTGTTTTATGTCAATTTATTGCTTGCATGTTTTTATGGCAAAAAGATTTTTTCATGTGTATCAGGACTCGCAGAACTTCACACCTGTTTAGTGTGAGGATTTAGACCTAATTTCATTTTTGTAGGTGTTGGCACTGGCAATTTCAATATTGTTGAGGTTTGTGCCAAATTCAACAGTGAGGTAGCAGAAAAGCCACCTGTGTTTCTATGGAGGTTCTTTTCATCCCTGGGTAATGGGTACTCTGGCAATTGAGTGCCTTTGAAAAGTTGCACATCCAAGGGGTAGAAAGCCTGGTTTTCTGTCACTCTCTACAGCTAGAGGCAAGTTTCTGATTTCATACAAAATCTTCTGTGATTCTTGCTAGGGAAACACCATTTGTAATATAGAGCAATGTATCCCGGAAATAATTGAGAAGCAAATCTGTGTTAGAAATCTTCCAACACCATGGAATAGCCAGTGAAGCATGCAGAGAAAGAATTGTTCTTGTATTGCTCCTCTGATACGGAGAGGCTAGACACTCTACTTTGGTTTGGGCAAGTCTAGGGCTTTTGGATTTTACTTGATTTGTTTTCCTCCACAGCGTTAATACAGACAAATTTTGTTTATGATTTCTTGACCTATGTGAAAAGATGTTACCAGTGTTTGCTTTCTTTTATTCTTTTATTTTATAAGTTCCATATCCAGCCTCATTGTCATGAAAACATCCTCATGAAGAAACAGATTTTCCTCAGATTCAGAAAACTACAGAGTGGCATGCAGGGCATTGAAGAATTTGTCTGTTAGATTATTATTGTAGTATTTTCTTTCAGTTTAATGATTTGTGACTACAAAATTACACACTCAGAGATGCAGTGTTTGTTATGGAATATTTCCTGTTTTACTTTGCCCATTTAACCTCAGATGGAGGCGAAATAGGGAGGAAGTAGTCTACCTCTCTTCCTTGTGTGACCTTGGCCCAGTTACCAAAGCGTAATTTCCTTGATATCATGTAAAATGGTGTTGGCAGAAATAGTTTCTTAGGTTTTTCAAACTGTTGGTAAGTGCTGAATATGTTGAGGTTAATACTCAGAAGCTTATTTTCCTCTTGAATTATGCAGCCAACTAATCTGTCAGTAGGCTGTAGACAAATTACCATTTTTCTTAGCATGTGTGTTTGAATCTGGACTAACTACAAGTTAAACTTAGGAGAAAATTCATTATTATTTTAAATGTTGGCTTCTGATTTGATCACATAGCGTTCCTTTCTTGGAAGAATGGTACAAATTGCGTTGTTGGGGTTTATTTAGTGTTTTCTTCCCACAAACCAGTGAAACAGTTGCTCTTGCTCCATGATCCTTTTCATCAGTTTATCAAAATATTTTGGGATTTAAAAATAATAATTTACTATCATTTCATATGAACCTTTCATACCATTGTGGGAATATTTTGTTTTACGAATTCTAACCAAGTGTACGATAAATAGCAGCATTGTCTGCATCCCAGCTAGACATGGCTCTATTCCAAGATAAGAGATCATGCTCATTTGAGCAGTGTGCAAGTTTGGATATTCACATTTGTATGGCTTTGCTGTATAACCCAAATTTCAACCAAAAATCTTTTAGATGCCACATATATGTCTGTGAATGTACAGTGACCTGCATTACCTACATGTATCAACACATAATAAGCCAAGGGAACATTAGAATTATTTATATGAGATTGCTGGTGCAGGCCGGATTGAAAAGAAGTTAAGCATTCTCTGAAACCTTGCAAAGTTCAATTATTTGCAGAAGCTGGATGGAGAACATTGCTAGGTTGAAGGAATAGTATTTTTAATTCAGTTGGCACAATTTGTGAAGGACGATACACAGGTGATAATTGGGAGAAAATCATGCTCTGTCCAGCCAAGGTGGAAATAGCCAAGATGAGAAGAAAATCCAGTGGAAAAATAGCTGTTATATCTGCTGAGTAGGATTTAATTTTTATCTGAAGTAATTTCTGTCTGTGACTTCCCAAAGGAAAACAATGATATTGCTATGAACACTGATGGGACATGAGAGACAAGATGAGCACTCTGAGCCCAAAGGCTAAGTCAAAATAATTCAGTAAATTCAGTTTACCTTTGGTAATAGGTTCAGTAAAATTTTTGAATGCAGTTAGGCAGAAGCAAAATAGAACTGATATATAAAAATGACAATAGGAATGAACAGTGTTTGACAGAGGTAGACATAACCCTGTGCCATAGCTATGAGAGGCCTGAGATAAAGAGAGTCTTTCTTTTCAGAGTATGTCTGTACTGCATGGGGTATATTAGTCGCTGAGTTTCTCTTAGTTTTGAACCAAGGCCATTTAATTTATTCTTGGACTTACTGCAGTAATACTAATCTGAATTAAAACTAATCTCTCTACTTTGGGATATAATACAAAATGTGACATTTTCAAGAAGGTGCTTTAAAATGTTAAGAATTTTTATATTATCTTTGCTGGTCATTATTATTTGTTTCTTGCCCATTTTCTTTAAGAAATAATAATGATAAAGAAACAAACACTATTTGAAATAGGAAAATCTTTAACAGGTTTCAGCCACACGAAGAAAAGTAAAGCCTGCATCATGGTTCAGATACCTGTGTTGTAATGTAGAATATATCTGTTGTACTGTAACCAGTAGGTATTTCCTGAGCTTAATGATAGTCTTAGCCCAGTAAGTCATTTAGGTTCCTAATTTCTGTTCATGTTCTATGAGCATATTGGAAAAATCAATGGCATAGCTTCTTATGAGATAGGTTTGCATAAATTATGCATACTCTATATTGAAAGTAATATTTTTCATGTGATATACTGACAGATCAAGAAGCTATATTTTATGTACCATGTAAAAAAGTGGAGAATTTCAGGTTTGTTGTTTGTTTTTTTTTTTTTCCTCCAGTGGTGTCCACATCCCTTTTGTTATAATTTATATTGACTGTGTTGTTTAGGCTGGGAGAACAAGAAAGGTATGGTATTGAAATAATTATTTAGGACAGCACGAATATTGTGTACACAGTCAGATATATTGCTAACTAAGTTATTATAGTGAAGGAAATTACTGAATGGGAAAAGCAAAGGCTCATTAAATCCAGTTAAATGGTAAATTTGCTTCCTTCTTATTCCCTAAAAAAAATCAGCTTCTTTAAAAGGAAAAGAAACCCCAAACCTATCTGTTGTGAAAAGCAGCAAGGTTAAATCACTGTCTTTGTCTGCTCTGTCTCGTAGATTCTCATTACCTGTTCTGTTTGCCAGTCTGCACATACACTTTAGATTAGTTTGCTCTGCAACCATGAAAGCAACAAAGACCTTTTGCTATCCAGTAAATTAGTAAAGTGACTTATTTATCTATCTTATGTAGTAGGGTATTATTTGAATATGTTTGCCACTAAAAAGATGTAAGAAGCAATTAGAGGTTGCTGTAATAGCTGTGGAATGATGACCAAGGAGACCGGCAAGCTCTGAGGCTTCCTGTCTGTAGTCTACCCATTGTACCCTCTGCGTTATCTTTGCAGATGGAGATTGCACAGCTGATGGCAAGAAAAGGATGAGATCCTGTAGAGATAGGATGGTCTTGCTTTGGCTTTGATGAAAAGCATAGAACAGAACAAAGTCTGTTCAAAGACTGGAACTTTGAAGGCAACCATGGCCAAAAAAGTAAATTTTGCCTCCTTCAGTGTAATTTATAGTAACACCTTGTATGTGCTAATAAGCTTAATGAAGTACAGGGTACTGCATATTTGACTGCATTACTCAACTCTCTGCTTTGATGTTGCTATACATTACACAGGAGGAGAAGGATAAGGTCAGGCTGTGTATAAGAAGGGTAGAAATTTTAGCTCATTAGGAGGACAACCCAGAAGATCTCAGAGACAGTTGACAGGCTCGTCTTCTCTTCCTCCTCCCAAACAAGAATACCTTCTTTGTAAGCTTGTTCATAGATTACTGTTATTACCTTGGTTAACACAGTATTACTGTTATTGCTAGAGCTCTGTCACAGCTGGTGCGTTTATCAATGGCAGTTCCAAAACTCTTCCGTTGCTTCAATAAATTGCACTATTAGTCAATCTGTGATCTCAAGGTTCTTACTAAACGTGTCTGGATCTATAAAGTTGGATTGGTTTATCTCACTACTTGTGGATCTGTGATCACACAAGTTCTTATTAAATACTATCAGACCCATAGTGTTGAAATTAAAATCTGCCCTATTTATGAATCTGTGCCTGTGGAAGCTCCTGTTGAACAGGACCAGACTTACAATCCTAAAAAGCCCTCTGAATTCTGGTGACCAATTGAAATGCAAGGGGTTTATTTTCTGTGAAATTTCTTGTTCTTAACAGATATATATCCTGTTCATGTATGTGAATAAAACACATTTATATCCCTGGTAAGTATATAGTGGATGAGAATCTTAGCTCCAGGTTTTCAGATGAGAAGACAATGGGTACTGACCATTTATTTTTCTTAGTTCCCAGCTCCTGCAGCTTTATGTAAAACAAATCTCTTACTGAAGGGCAAATTTCTAGCTGCCTTTTCCTCCTAGCACCATGCAGCAAAATTCCTTTGTTTATAATGGAAATGCTGTTTGTATAATGACCATTCTCATTCAAACACGCAGGATACTCTGCACACGCATACAGTTGTAAAGGATGAAAGGTACAGCTTGAAGGTAGTGGTAAACTAAGAAATTTTGCATTTGACTGCTGACAGAAGCAATCAATGTTAGTTCAGAGTTCTTTAGATGTTCTCATGCTGAACACTTGAACATCTTATAGTACTTTTGATTTTCCTGCAAAAGCAAACTTGGCACGATCATCTGTGTGGAAAGCACTTCAAGCCTTCTTTTCCAGTTGGTGAGATTAGTAATGGGGTAGGTGGTTGTGTTGTTGTTTTGTTTTATTTCCTTTCTAAAATTGATTCTAGATTCCACTGATTGAAAATACTTCTGGAATCATTGGAAATGTTTGTGGTTTAATGCGGTGTTTAATATTCTGTTTATCTCCACATACAGACTTTCTAGCTTCTTAAGCCTGCCCAGCCCAAGTGTTCCTTACAACATGAGTTGAAGCCCTATTAGATCTAGAACAAAAACCTGTGTTTGCAGGAGGTTTGTAAATCGTGTTTGTATTTGCTGTCTCTGGCATGAGTAGAAGGCAGTCAACCACAAGCTGGTATTTTTCCATTTGTAGGTATTGAGAAGTTTATCCAGGTTTTTGGGCAGAACTTGATGAGCTCAGTCTGGTCCCACTCAGGGTTTCTCTTAGTGCTTTTGCCCAGACTGCCTTTTTGTGCACTGGCGCAAGCCCTTCCCAGAGTGCAGGGTTTTGTCCTGCTGCCCTGGCACCACAACATGCTGTAGTGTCCTGTCCCTCTGTATCTTGCATCCTTGGTGTGACAGGAGTTGTTGCATTTGTTTTTCCACTTCTTTCCACCAAGCAGAAATCTGTTACTATGTAAAGAGCATACAAATATTGAAAATTTTGAGGATGAAGGTCAACAAAACTTCTGAGAGCTACCTGGTACTGTTTAATATTGCTCAATAAGTTCTGTCCCATCACAGTTATTTGAATTTGTTATTTTAAAGCTAACTGTTCCATTGTAGGCAAATCTCAGAGGTTCAACATCCTTATTCGTACAAGCCAGCATTAAAGACCTTTGCCCAATATTGATTCAAGACACTTTAAAATAGTTTCTTTGATCAGATGCATTCAGAATTAAGGGAGAATAATGTGACCTTTGGAAAAACCTACTGACCTGCAATTCAAGCAAAGGGTAGTGCTAGGATACTTGCAGATAAGCCCTGCAATTAGGGTTCAAGATATGGTGCTAAGAAAATTAAGCAAGCTACAAGAAAAAATACTCCCAGATGTCTTTCTGTAAGTTGTGCTAGCATGAAGGATCAGTCACCAGCTTTAGAAATTGACAGAAATATCCCATCTCATGTCTGTTAAGCAGGATATTTCAGAAATCATGTTCTGATGGAATCATCTTTCCCCTCCTCTGTTGCAATTTGTGCAGTTAGCCAGGTCTGTATCAGGGAAGTAAACTGAGGTAGGAGTAATATTTCTACAAAATCAACTGCATTATGCACCTATTCTTTCCAGTTTTGCACAACTTGTGTGTGGACTATAGTGTCCACAGTGTTGAAAAATGATCTGCTTTTTGGGTAAATGCTGATTGCCTCTGCCAACAGTATGGAAGTGGTGATGTAAGGAGAAATGACACAGGCGAAATGCTTGTCCAATGCCCATCCCAGCATCCAGGCAAGTGGATGTAAAGGGTCTCTCAGCATACTTTTGTGTGTCAAGTTAGCTTTTGCTCCTAGATAAATTAACCTCTGACTGTTTTGCATTTTTCCATGCTTGCATTAACAAGTTGCTTAGCAAAGTGTTTTATCACATATGAGACCTATGTTGAGTTGAGAACAAGAATCATGGACAAAGCTGGTAGACCCATATTTATAAAATAATTGGACTACATCTGGGTTGCTACTGTTATCACTGGCAGGAGAGGGAGGGCTGTTGTTCATCCCATTTTAAATCAGCAATGAAAGCAGCTAATGCTGGATAATAAGTCTGAATGTCCTTTGATCTTCCAGCTCCCTTAAATATGCCTTCCTGGGACTGTTGTCCCAACACAACTAGTAGTATTATTTTTCAGGTGTGAGGAATTGAAATTTTCTTTCTGTTTAGAAAAGAAGATATATTTTTATTCACTTTTTAGGTGGCCTCATGGAGAGCTCTCAGTCTAGTAGGTGAAATGGGGGGATATAATACTAATACATTGCCATTAATTTTGTGAGTAATTCTGCTTTCAAAATTGCCTCTGTGGTGACAGGATTCCGTCAGGAAGAAAGGCAGGTTACTTTTTGGGATCTAGTCGAAAAATTATAAAAATTTTGGAGCAATTGCATTTTAGATGTGATGTGCCTGAAAATGAGGATGGACTCTTCAGGAAAGCTTGAAGCAAGCATATCCCTTTTATTGCAGTGTCTTTTGATTTTCTGTGGGCAAATTGTGGCTACTAGCTAGCAGTCTGGAAACAGGATTGTTATCTTACAAACTTTATTTTACTGTACTTTGTAGTTCATGGCTATTTTCTGTAAACCACAATTCTTGGAACATTTTGAGTAACAGAATCAACAGGAGCATTTCATTTCAGTATCAATAATTATCTCTGGTGACAGATTTGAAGTGGTCCAAAAGACCATGGAAGTAGGAATTGAGATTACAGCGAAATAGGGGAGTAAATCTGTGCTCTGTCCCCTTCCCAGATCAAGGCCAGTCGATTAACACAGCAGTGCTGAAACCTTTTTGGACAAATGTCAGCAACTCAGGCTACAGGGCTTGTTCTGCCTGTAGTCTAAATGGGTAATAACTCCCAAGTGCCTTGAAGCCAGACAGCTTTTCAATCCCCAATCTGAATTACTGCCACAGTTTTAACCTGGTTATGTGAATAAATCATTCTAAAAAAATACAAGTAAGAGGGTATTGAACAGCCCAAGTATTTATGGCCTGTGGTTACACTGGTCCCGGACACAGGGCAAGAAAACCAATTTCCAGGCGTGGCCTGCTTCATACATCACTAGTCAAGTATGCTAAAGTGCTGATGGCTAGGAGCACCTAACTATGCATGATTAGACTGAGGTGGCAGGACATATTATTTCCTTTTATGTTCCTTGGCTCAAAATTTAGAGGACACATCACTCTTCAGCATAAAGGACCAGAGGTCAAGAAGTTTCAATCTCATCCTTCTCACATCACAACCTTAATTTCATTTTTCTGTCCCAAACACTATTTAGATCTATGATTAGATGCCATGGTGAGAGACACTAAAATGTTTATCTCTTTGGCTTGTCATCTGTCTCAAAAAACTAAATAGAAACTATGAACTAAAAATGAAAAATAACTAAATAAGGCCAGGGCATTGCACATATGTCCTCTTTTTCTCTGATGGATGTCAAGCAGACCAGGACTAAGGGGAGTGATTCACTAGTCTATCCAGGTGTGTGCATTATCTTGCAGAGGTGTGATGATGGCACAAACCAGGAAGACTTTAAAACATGAAAACTGTTTAAAAGTTGCAAAAATAACATTACAACCATATGCCTTAGGCCAGCAGCGGTGAAATTCAATGAATGTTGTAATTCGATGCTCTAATGGCATCTTCCCAGGCCTTTTGCTGATGGAAGTTGCATCATTGACCTTAAGCAGATGAGTAAACTCCTCACAGAAAAAGTTTTGCCAAGACTTAACATGGGTTCTGCAATCATAGTGATTGGTTATTGACATGTACGTAGCAATTTTAAACTGTTTTGAAGTGAGCATAATGCTTATATACATTGTTGGCCTTTCTCCTCTTTCCGTATCTAAGAAGGAATAAATAATAGTTTGATTATCAGCAGTCACCTAGATCTGAATTTCTGAGTTACAGATTTCTAGTATTCAGGCTTTGCAGCATTGTCATAATATCTATGGGTGGATTTATTAAAAAGTCCAAAATGGACCAGAGCAATGTATTACATGCTTATGCAGTCATTAAAATTGTGAAGAAGAGATGTAAAATACCCTTAAACTTGATGGCAGTTGCTTTGTGCAAGTCTAGATAAATGCAGAAACTGATAGGTAATGAATAAATAAGTCTTGCAGTCTTCATTCCTTAGGTGTATTTGAGGAGGTAGTTATTAACTGAGGAAGTGATTTCTAGTTATTTCAGTCAAGCCTGGATTTATTGGGACTGAAATGATTTTTAATGTGCAAAAAAGGTTTCAACTTCCTCCTCCCCTCTGTCCCAGCCTGGCCTGCTTTGTGTCCCCCACAATGATCCCCACTGATCACTTACTCTGTTGGCAAGCCAGTTGAGTTCACTAATTTAGGAGAAAACAGACCAGCCAAAAACAAGTAAGTCTCCTGCTCAGTGGAAACACAAGCGGGACTGGGAGGCCAGGAGACTGGGCTTTGATAACGCTGTCTTCGTAAACAGCAGCTTGTTGTGTCAGCTCTCCTGTGAAAAATTCTGCTCAGAGCAGGTTCAGGAATCACAGCTTCAGCACTCCCAGGCTAGGGTGCTCAGCAGAGGCCTTCCTGCAGGCAGGGAAGTCTAAGCTTATAGAAAAGCCACTTTCATTAGCTCTTTCTTATCTTTTAAGAAAATAATTTCAGAAAATATCCATATTATGCTGAGAGTTACTAAGCTCTGCATGTGATTGCAGTACTATGAAATATTTCTGACACAGGGAGCCATATATTTAGTCAGTATTGGTTTCCTGCTTTTTGGGATAGAAAGTTAAGAGGTTTTCCTTGCATGTGCATAGGGAATATCTACAGCACAGATGATTCTTAAAACTGTGTTGGACTTTCAGTCTTTATATTTGAAAAAAAATTTGTAGCCTCAGCATGTGTCAGTCTTTTTCTAGAACAGTACGGTGGTGTACAACAGCATGTGTTTACAGAGTTAGTGCTTTATTTTCAGTTATCTGTTGAAGGTTTGGTGAAGACAGAAATTGTCATCATCCATTAGTAGAATCTTCCTTGTTCTCCTGTGCTTTGCAGTAATGGGCATAGGCAAAACAGAACCAGCCTGTAATACAAGGACTTATTTTTATATCTAGTAACACTTGCAGTTCCGCAAAAAAAGGAAAAAATAAACAAAACCTATCTCTCAGGGTGCATAATAAAGACTAGAAGAAAACAATTGTCCGAAACAACTGGGGAGATGCTTCCTGGTAGAGCTCCCTAAAGCCTCAGTCACTGTCTTAACTGGTTTGAGGCATTAGCCTTGTCCAGTCCGGCAAAATACACTTGTTTAAGACTAAAAAAATGTGGTTTCTGTGTCATTTTTTTTGAGACTCACTTAAGGAAAACCTAATTTGAATGCATTTTTGTGTAACTGTAAATTATTCATTTTAGCAAATTTGTAATCTTCTTTTCTCTGCATGACAGTCACCTTTCTTTTCCCGTTTTGCACACAGCTGAATTCTCCTTTACTTCTCACTCATCTCTCTGGAGTTATTACTGAAAATGTAGGAGGCATCATAGTAGTGCTTTACCACTGCCCTCTGAGACCTAGAGCTGTATAATGGAAAACAAGGTCTTGCCACAAATGTATAAATTCGATTTCAATTTGTTAATATATGTACAAATAATAGGAATTATTTGAAATTAGATCAAGTTCTGTGAAAGAAGGATAAAACACAATTTTCCCCAATCAGAAGATTAATAAAAATCCTAAAGTACTTTTTGCTCTTTATTCAGTAATCCCAGACTGACTAGTGATGGAGAAATACAGAGAGGTGGCCACTGGTACAACTACATAAACCTTTTTGTTTTCAGTATTCCCACATATGAAGCTAAGCTAGCAATTCCTATAGTTGTGGGCATAAATGAACTTTGCTGAACTTCTTCAGACAAACTCTGTATTCTCTTTTCCTTATTCACCACTTCTGGCATGTGACTTTGCTAGCATATTAGTAGGTTTCTAATGACAGTAATGGTGTGTGAAGAGTGCAACTTTAAATTGCTATGCTTAATTATAGCTATTTTTCCCTCTCTGCTCTCCTGCAAAATTATTTCCTTTTTTATTTAATAGCCAGTGATCAAATGATTTAATGAAATGATCTGTGGAGAGTTTCTACTGAAGGCAGATTTGACACTTCTGATAATTCAAGAGGTTTTGGCTCATTTCTGAGGAGAAACGGCTTAAAGAGTCTCTAGGGCTTTAATATTAAGTTCTGCCTATAATTTACCTGTTGGATACTGTTTTTAGGAAAGTAGTATCTTCAGAATTGTATTTGTTGGTATTTAAAGCCTAGTGTTCAAATGACCAAATGAAATTGCCTCAGAAGGTCCACAGTGGTCTAAAGCAATGTCTCGTGATAGACTTGAGCTACCCTTAGATTGAGTTATAAAATGTGACACTGCTTACTAGGCTTCAGGAAATGCTGTCTTCATCCATGAGATCTTATTAATGGACCTTTTAAGTGTCTGGATTAGCTGCACTGCTCTAGGTAAATGTATTTGAAAGAAGAAGGAGGCAAATGTCTATTCTCTGAATACCTCTTGGCTGTCTTCTCTGTAAATCGGATACAGAAATTTGAGGTAGAAATGTGCTTTTTCTCCTGCAAATGAACATTTCATTTGCCTGAAGGCCAGAATGTGAAGGCTACTGTCTCTCCTGCTCTGGGAATGTGTTGCATGATGACAGTAGAAGAGGAGTATTTGTATTTTTTAAATTCTATCTTCAGAATGTTTTAAAATAATAAATGCAGACAAGAGTGGGAAGAGGTTTGGGTTGGGAAGGAGAGGAACATAGGATAGCAGGGGAGTAGGAATTGCCTTGTGTGGGTTAGAACAGTGCAGCTGAGAGGCAAAAACAAAGTGATCTGCTGATTTGTTCATCCTGTTGCTGTATTATGATAGAAATAAGTTATGCAAAAAGTAAAAGTTTTTGCAGAAATTATCGTAGCAGACAAGAGCATCTTTGTAGTGCACATATGAGCTTGTGAACTAGCAGAACCTCTCTGAGGGCAGAGATACTGACAAAAGATGTGTAAGATGCTCTCTTTATCCTTTCCACTCCATTAGTGCAACAATGTAATGAAGTTTAAGTGAGGTAGTTTGTTATGATGGAAGCTCAGCCCTGCTGCTAACCCATAGCACAGAGGAGGTCATGCTCTGCAGTGTCAAAGGAAATCAGTGCTAATGGAATAACTTAATTAAAATTAATTGGGTATGGTTCTGTCTCCTAAATGTAAGATTGATGTAGGTTATTTTCAGCTGCTTCTTTGCTTAAGGTTAAATTCAGCTCACTCAGGATATCCCATGTTGTTTTCTTCTCTTATTCACATAAAAGTTGGAGTACAGTGAAATGGTTCAAAAATTTGGAGAGCTCAGGGTTGGGAAAGACCCTCCTAGTCTGTTCTTCTGCTAGACCTCGTTAGACTCTATAAATTCCCTCATTCCTCAGCATCTATGTTAATTGATGCCACAATAAGAATTGTGTCTTTGAGAGCAAGGAAGAATTGCATGTGACAGGACATGCTGCGTGTTGCATATCATCTGGATGGAAAATCTGGCCTCTTCTCATTCAGTGACATTTCCAGCACTGCCTCAACTTTGATATGGTAGCTGCAGAACATGCCCTCTAAAACTGTAGTTTCTATCTCCTTCCATGCAAATGGCAGATATATGTCCACACAAGGTAAAAACAGGTAATCCTGTTGTGTTTCCTGTACATCAGTAATTTAGGTGATTGCCTATGTTTTGTATTGCGCTTGAGTAAAGCCTACAGAATGTGCATTTTCTTGTCTGATGTGCTATTTACTATTTTTGCATGTACCAGAAGGTTACATTTGAAAGTGTAAGTATTTGTGGATGGAGAAGAAAACAAAAGGTAACAAATAAAATTTTCTATGTTCTTGTTGTTGAAAATGGAATATAATGTTGATTCATGTTATCATCCTATTTTTGCTGTCACGCATTTCAGGGAAGATCAAATTACCTTTATTCAAGTCACTGTCATGACTCCTCTGGAGCGGTACCTGTACATACCATCAGCCACAAAATATCTAGTTTTATTGCATGGCTGACACTTTCTGAAGCAGAAAAGTAAAAGACAATGACAAAATCATGGCATTCTGCAGGGCATTTCCTATTCTTGTGCAAAGAACTTGTGCCTTGAAGCACTGTAAATTAGATGGCAGAAAATTGTATGGGTTGCAACTCAGGTTAAATGCCGCCAACTATTAAAGTCGTGCCACTGCAATTAAATGTGCATTGCCTCCAAAAACCAGAATTTAACATCTGTCCCCCACCATATGCAAAACGTAGGCTCAGTATTTCTTCCCTCCACTATTTACCTAAATATTTGGAAAACTCAACTTGCATGTATCTGTTTTCTTACTGTTCCTTTTCTTTGTGCTGACTTCTGGTATGGTTATGGTTTTTGTGAGATTACTGAGGGTATTGAATGAGTTCTTAATTTTTGAGAGAGGTCAGTGATTAAAATAACTGCTTTTCTGTGTGCATGTGGCCACTGTGATAGGTACTAGAAACATGGTTATTTTTTGGTATGCTATTTCCCTTGTAAGACAATACTTTTTTTTTGCCCGCATTTTGCAGAACGAGCAGGAACTAATAAATTTTTTCTTAGACAAGTCCTGTAAGCTGTTAGAGATATCCCTTAATTTTCTACGAAAAGACCAATGAACCATTAGCACCACAGGAGAGAACTGTAATGAGTTCTGATTAATCTGTAATACACCACCACTCCAACATCCTTTGTTAATGGAATTTTTGATTAGATTAATATTTGAATTATCAGAGGTTTCATCAGTTCCTTCTGTAAAAGCTGTGCATGAAAGTGGTATTACCCATTGGGAAGTGTTTAATTGTCATCTCAGCCCGGGGCCTTCAGGAATCTGTCCCTTCTTGTAATGGTTTTCCTTGGATTCTCTTACAAGTGTATCAATCATAGTGACCAGTGGCTACCACTGAGATGTCTTCCCCACTTAGTCTTTTCACAGATTGGTGCTTGCATATTTTTCTTTTTCTGGCAGGTGTTTTCAACTGTTTAGCAGGTTGACTGAAAGGGGACTAGATGGCCAGTGGGTATCTAGACTGGGAACTCTGCAGCATAATTTCAGTTTCCCTTCTGGAAGGCATGCAGAGGTAAGAGGCCAAAGCTTCCTTCAAAAACTGGCGTGGATCTGACTGGAAGGTGGATGGATGTGGCCAGCATCTAAATGATACACTTATTAATCTTTTAGAGAAATTATAGAATAGATCATGTATGAAGTAGTTCTGCATTTGTTTATGCACACCCTCTGCTTTTATTGAAAAACACTTCAATTATTTAGCAGAGAAAATAAACCACCAAAGAACTACTTGATATATTTTGTGTAGTGGTATATTTACCGAATAGTGAAGAATATTTACCAAATGTTTCTGACCGAATTTCTTGAAGCACAAATGGAGTTCCAGAGAATACCTCTCTATAAACACAAATTTCATCCAAGTGCTTGATAAACTAGAACTGTTTTTTAATTAAGCAAAATAAGCTGTTACTACTGCTGAAATTATGAGAGAGATCAAGCACTGCCTGCAGGAAAGACCCAGGGAGTTCTACATAATAACAATAAGTCATCAAGGAGACTAGAACAGAGCAGAATAGGGGAAGTGTCCTAGAAATTAAAATTACTGTACACAAACCCTTTTTTAGAGAACTAGCTCTCCAGTGAGCATACATAATAAATTTTACAAGCATGACTGCAGTTTCTTCATGCAAGAGTTGTGACTTTAGGAGGCTTCCTGGTAGAGTTGCAGTATCCATGGAAGACAGGGTGCAAGCAGCAGTGCAAGTTTTTGTGTGGGTAATAAAGCTTCTCAGTCTTCAGATGAGAGCTCATGGGTTCATATTTTGTGATAAAAAAGTCTTACAAATATTGCCTTCTGTAAGTGTGAGGAGACTGAGTCATCTCTATCTTCTGTGTGGATTTGCCTAAACTCTCCTCTGTAGCACATGCTCCCAAAAGACTGAAATAGCTTTAAATAAAGCAAAAATAAAGCTTTTAATAAATCTAAAAATAGCTTTAAATCCAAAAGCCAGACTCGCCTTGAGTATAAATTATAGTAATTAATATTTTGAAGCCGGAGAAAACCCTCAAAATTGGGTTCATGTAAACAGAAACTGCTATCAAATGTTTGCAAGTTTTGCTCTACCTGACTTCTTTCTGCTTGCAGACTTTCCTTCTCTGGTTACAGCCACAACCTTTCCTTCAGGCCTAGTTTTCTCCCCAGTGATTCTGTGGCTAGAGAGCCATGTTTGTGTTCCCCTCCAGAGGAAGATTTTTATTTTTTTTTACCCATCACCTCCAAGGCCTGACTGCCTCTCACTTCTCTCAGCCCTTTCTGCTGTCCAGATTTGCGTCCTTTCTGTAAGCTTCCCTTCCCAGTCCTTCTTCCCTCCCTCTCTTCATTCTTCCTTCACCTCAGCCCCAAGGAAATCCTTGCTCTCCCCAGAAACCTCACCATGACTCAATGTGCAGAAGCAGGACAGAGCAGTATTGCATTTCCCCATGACGCGCATCCCCACTAGCGTGCTCTGCTACAACCTAACTTAGGCAATACACGTGTGCATTACACAGTGAGAGACAAATTCCAAGTAAAGCAGTTGTTGGTCATTACAGCAAGACATTGCAGGTTTTCAGAGCAGTATAAATACATGAGGAAATCAGCAGAAATCTGGAAATGTTGGCCATGCTTACAAAGTCTGAATCATATACTGAGGATAAAAAGGTACACAGCTTTTATTCGCTAATATTCACTAACCACCGCTGCATTATTATGTTAGGGTTGATGGCAAATCTTTCCCTCATTTCATTAGAACTGGACTTGGCCTTAGTTGCTTTTACTTAAAATACTCCAAGGAATAAAAAGAAAAATCAGAGTTGCAGTGAAAAGGATAGCTCACTGGATGCAAAAGAGAAAATATCAGTCAAGTGGAAATGTACTTACCATAATGACCTATCTTCTGAATCTCAGGATTGGTACTATGCATGATTTTGGCTATTTTATAGCCACGTGTTATATTAGCAAGTAGAAAAGCAGGACTACACATTAACAATGCTTGGGTCATTGCAGGTAAGTAAAAAGAAATAGATTTCATGAAAAAAAGTGCAAAAACAAAATTTTAGTTGGGGGATAGATGACTGAAAGATAACTGCTTTTTTTTTCTTTTTTTTTCCCTGTACACATATTTAAAATAATATGAAATATGACTTGTTCTATTTTACTTGCAGGAAAGATCAGGAATTGTAATTCATGTTCTCTGCTGGAGGCAGTACAGGCTTGAGTTTTCTTTCCTCATAGTTTTAAACGGCAGAACAGTTTGTTGTGTAATGGTCAGGTACTCATTCACATGTGACTAGCAAAGAATGATTTTTAAGGAAGATGCCTTATCTGTGTTTTCTCGATGAAAGGTGGAAAGAAAAGTGTTCTCACCTCCTTCTGCTGTGTTTTCCTTACCTTCATCTTCGTATCAGAGCTATTGTTTTGTATGGCTCTCCTTTTTCCTGGCAGTTTTATATGTACTGTGAGCTTTCAGAGCTGGCATTTGAGGGTTCAAACATGTTCAAATGTAATGTAGTAATGCTAAAAGAAGCAAAGAGAATTTAGAGAATTTATTAAACACAACAACATGACTGTCCCTGGGGATTATTTGCTCTCCATTGTAGTAGTGGCAGGTCATTAGGAAGAGAATAGATGAGTGCTTGGGTTTGTGCTCTCCCTTTTCTACTACAGCTATTTCCATGTGCTTTGAAGGCCTGGGTGGGCTTCCATGTACTTGACTGTGATGGTTTTGATTGCACTTATGCTTGCATACATAATCCAAAAGAAAAAAAAAGGCATTTTTTAAAATATACTTAGTTTCTAGTATTTTTTGTTATCTCATTTTCACTGCATGGAATTTCCAAGACAACACAGCTCACTGTTAGATGGGAGTAAAAACAACTGCTCTGTATTCATCATGTCTTGTGCAAAAAAAAAAAAGTTAATGTACTTCATAGTTACATGAAGGAAGAAGGATGAGAAATTAAGCCTTAAGTTGGCATCAAGTTGAAAAAATTAGGATCAATTTGGCAATCCACATGGATGTACTTTTGAGTTAAAAGTGAGGTCTTAGGACATACAGTTGTACTAATTATGGGCTGAGAAGATCAATGTTATTCCTAAGACATGGATATACAAAGCAGATCTTTGGTTTTGTATAGACAGTTCAGTTTTAATTGTTTCTTGTTTTGTCTTGCTTAAAGCACAGTTGTAGAAATGGAATGCTGGTGATAATATGGATAGCTGTGCTCAGTTAATTAGTGCTCTTCTTGTATGGTGCCTGCCTTTAAAAAAAAGCAGTTTGTGTAAATAATTTTCTTTCATGTATCATGATGTTACTCTTTTATAAGTTTATATGCTTTTAACTTTCAACTTCAGGTTTATTTTCATCTTTTAATCTTCTTCACTAGCACGGGAAGGGCAGTAAATCTTCACACCACTTTATTAAAACAACAGAGTAATAAAGCTCCTTACATGGATAGCACTGGCAATCAGATCTAATAAGAAAAGCACAGATAAGAACAAATGGCTGGGCTAGAAACATAATTGATGCGTTCCTCTGGACTTTTAATTAGGAATATATCAATTTTAGATGTTCAGTTTACCTCACAAAAATGAAAGATCTCTCTCAAGTTGACTTTCATATGTTTTTTTCTCCTCTAATGGGTCATATCTTAGTTATGTTCTGTAATGCAGTCTAGTTTTCCATACATTGTTTTCACACTCTACCCTATATGTAAGGCTGTTGTCCACATTTTATGTCTTTTTGTTTGTTTGTTGCCAAACCTGTATGTGGAACTTTCTCAGGCAGAAAGAGACTTCAAGCCTTTGGCTGTGTGGACATAACTTTTCACTCACTGCACCAGTGCTGTCTCCTTACCAGTTTGTTCAGGAGAGAAATTGTATTTTGCTGTTTGTTGTTTGCAATGCAGAGATATGAAACCATTTTACAGAAGCCGAAGACCAAAGCTGTTCTGATTGTGTGAATAGCTTCTGGATTTTGTCACTTAGCTGAGATGGGACACTTGGTGCTCATCCAAGTGTCACATCCAAACAATCACAGACCTATGGCTTTGTCTGATATGCAGAGACTGTGCTTTTCTTTGTCTTTGTCTTTAGGTTGTGTATTGGGTATAGGTGTCCTGTAGGTTTGTTTTGTCTTTCTCACATTCTAGTCTTGATTTAATTAGTGATAAATTGAATTAATCTTCCCCAAGTCCTGCCTTTTCTACCTGTGATGGTAACTGGTAAATCACCTCCCTGTCTATGTCAAGCCCCAAACTTTTCCATCACACTTTCTCTTCCTGTTCTGTCAAGCAGGGGATTTCAGAGTGCCTGGGTGGGCACTGGCAGCCAGCCAAGGTGCAATCCACAACTGGGTTGTAAATTATTTTTCTAATTGGGAGGTTTATTTTGTGAGTGAGAAGGAAAAGGTGTGGGGAAGAATGCAGTGATCCTGAAGCAATGTCTCCCCCTCCAACTGATCTCTCGAAACATTTGTCTTGCAGACTTCCTTGACATGTGGTAGGGTCTGAATTTTCTTTGTGGTAGAAGGGGAGTCAGTGAACCTTCAGTTTCTAATGAAGTCACATGGAAACTCCAAGTATTTTCCCTGAATATCAGCTGTGAAAACTGTAATTACAGTCATAAAGTAGCAAAAACGTCAGTAGAAAATCTCTAGGGTAACACTTTTAATCAGTAGTCTCTTAAGAAACAGCTGTAGGTTGGGGGAGTCTAAGAACATCTGGATACATCTGTTTAATAATATAGGGAGTTCCTCTATTCACTTGTTCTTGAATTCCTCCAAGACTTTTCTTATGTTCCAAAACAACTGGAGCAATGTAGTGCTAGAGAGAGATTACTATCAGTTGCTTTGTCAGTCATTGTCTTCTTCTAAAGTAAACAGGAAAGTGGGAGAGCAGAAAAACAGTTCTCTGACCACTATGTAGCTGCAGGTTTGTGCCTGTTCCAGTTAGATGTTTTAGCAGTAAACAATTAGCAGAAGCATTTGCTGTCCAGCACTATTGATATGTCTCACAGCAAGAAAAATAGAGTTGGTGAATGCTCCAGTATTCTGATGCAAACATTGTGCCCTAAACACTGATTTTTGTCCTTTTATTTCCTTTCCCTGCTCACCCCAACCCCCAGTTGTAAAGGTCTGGGTTAACTTGTGCCTTCCAGACTGTGGAAGTACATTTGAAATCTCTGTAGTTCTGTATGTTAGGTGCCTTTGAATTTATTTCTGCCTTACTTGAGTGCTTGAACAAGTTAGAATAATACCCCTCCTCCTTTTCTTGTACTGTGTAAAGTTCTTTCTTTTAGAAGCTGAGTTGCTCATGAAGGTATGTTTTTCAAATACCTTTCTGCATTTTACTTTCTAATTACATGACAGAGATGGAGCTATTAATGCTGCAATAAACTACCTGATTGAGTTTGCTGGAAGGTACTCCATTTTTGCTTAACTTTCAACATTTATCAAACGCTAAACTGCGAAAAATTTAATTGAGCCCTTAGAGATAACACTTCCTTACCAGTGTTGTGTTGCATCTGACACCAACATCCAGGGGTTATATTGAGTATTGCTTGATTGACGTAAGTAAAAATCAAACTATGAATTACATCGCATTTCTTAAACATGAGATTTTCTCTTTGCTTATAGGCACTGCTTTTGCTTCTCATTACAGATTAAAATTACAACGAGCTGCATCAGTATTCTGTGCAAATGACGCCTAATATTATCAACTGTCAAGTCTAACAGATATTAAAGACAATCCTTGGCCCCTGTTGCCTTGACAACACATGTTGGTTTTGGCCTTCTTTGTCAATTCAGATTTTTAAATTCATAGAATTTAATTAAGCTACCTCTTTTTCTTTTT